>CAUYQU010045341.1:0-13297 GCA_963574635.1 Cheracebus regulus | reverse complement strand
TGGCAAAGGAGGACAGAAAAGTTGTAGAGTTTCCTGCTCTAGACTAGACTAAGATGCTCAATTCAACTTTAATGACTGCTATGAGAGGTGTGTATTCACTGCCCACAGCCACAGTGTAGCCAGGAACCAAAAGGCATAGTCGTTTGGTTCGCAACAGGGGCATGGTAGGGAAGCAGATCACGTTCCTTCTGGTTCACAATGAGGAACTAGTTCAACAACCCAACTCTTTTCTTCACAACCTCAGCACAACCCATCATTAGCCTACCTGAGGGCAAGCCATTTCTTTCTTTTAAGCACCACTTATGGTACTGCAATCTAAACTGCAACATTAAATAAAATACCTGCTGACAGAAGGGCTTAGTGCTAGTCCATAAGATAAGCCTCCTGAGACCTCTGTACCTCCAGCTCTGCAGGAGATAATGGGTCAGCTTATATGTCCAATACATCATTACAACACACAGCATCTGAGAAAGCCACCATACAGAAGTTATCCACAAGCAAGGAACCTATACAGAGCTGTAGCTCCCTGAAAGCACCCAGAAACTAAGTCAAACAATCACACACGACTTATACCACAGTCACACCCTGGAAGAAAAAAAGAATTAAAAATTTAAATGCTCCATCCAAATGACAGAACATTAAAAAATAAGAAGTAATAGCTCTCCTAGATGTGAGGGAGTCAGCACAAGAACTCAGGCAGCACAAAAAGCTTGAATCTCTTGACATCTCCTAAAGATCACACTAGATCTCTAGCAATGGATCCTAATCAAATTAAAAAGTCTTAAATGACAGATAAATAATTTGAAATATGGATGGCAAAGAAACTCAACAAGATTCAAGAGAAAGTTAACAACTGAAATAAAGAAACCAGAGAAATAATTTAGTATTTATAAGACAGAATAACTAAGTTAAGAGAAAAATAAATAGAACTTCTGAAATTAAAATGTTCACTAAGGGAATCTGGAAATGCAAGTGAAAGCTTTAACTATAAACTAAGCTAAGCAGAAGAAAGACTGGTGTTTCAAATTAACCCAGTAAGACAAAAATAAAGAAAAATGAATTTTACAAAAATGAACAAAGCTTTAAGAAATATAGAATTGTTTAAAGTAACCAAACATATAATCTATGGCATGATTGTAAAAGAAAAAAAATGTATAAAAAAACATAATTAAGGAAATAATTCAGCAAAATGCTCTGAATCATTTTAGAGAGTTTGACATCCAGATATAAGAATTTAGAGAATCTGTGAGATACTATACAAGACGACCATCCCCAAGGAATACAGTCATCAAACTATCCAAGGTCAACACAAAAGAAAAAAAAATCCTGAAAGGCATGTAGAGAAAATGGCTAAATTACCTATAAGGTCAATCCCATCAGACTAACAGCAGACTTAAAAACAAGAAATGTATAAGCCAGAAGTGACCGGGAGCCTTTTTTTACCTTTCTTAAAGAAAAAAAACACCGGCCAAGAACTTCATATTTTGCCATAATGAGCTCACACACCAAGAAGAAATAAAGTCTTTCCTGGCAAGAAAATGCTAAGAAAATTTCTGACCATAAGAACCAAGCATACAAGAAATGCTCAAAGGAGTTCTAAACTTGGAAATGGAAGAATGACACTTGCTACCGTAGAATTACACATAAGTACGAATTTCACAGGCCTTATAAAGTAATTGTGCAATTGAGAATACAAAGCAAGTACCTAGCAACACTATGACAGGAGCAAAACCTTGCATTTCAATATTAACCTTAAAAATAATGTTTTCAATATTTCACTTAAAAGACAGAGTGGCAAATTGGATTAAATAAACAGGACCCAACTTACTGCTGCCTTCAAAAGACCCATGTCACTTGTAATAACACCCACAGGCTCAAAGTAAAAATATGGCAAAATGTCTATTATGAAAATGGAAAACTAAAAAGGGTAGGGGTTGCCACTCTTTTATCAGATAAAACAGACTTCAAAACAAGAACAGTTAAAAAAAAAAAAAAGACAGAATTTAAGACTAAGATCTTGAAATGAAATGCAACAAAAATATAGACAAATAGGACTTAGTTAAAGAGCTTCTGCAAAGAAAAAGAAACTATCAACAGGGCAAACAGACAACATACAGGATGACAGGATGAAATAAAATATTTTCAAACTATGCATCTAACAAAGAAACAATATCCAAAACCTATTAGGAACTTAAATCAACAAGAGAAAATAGCTCCATTATAAAGTGGGCAAAAAACATGAATAAACACACCTCAAAAGAAAATATATGATACGGTTTGGCTGCATTCCCACCCAAAGCCTCATCTTGAATTGTAATCCCCATTATCTCTATAATCCCTTTAATCTGCATTTGTCAAAGGAGAAACCAGGTAGAGGTAATTGAATCATGAGGATATTTTTCCCCTACTGTTTCCATGATATTGAGTGAGTTCTCACAAGATCTGATGGTTTTATAAGTGTATAATAGTTCCCACTGCATTCATTCTCCTTCCTGCTGCCATGTGAAGAAGGTACCTTGCTTTCTCTTTCCCTTCTACCATGATTGTAAGTTTTCTGAGGTCTCTCCAACCATGCTGATCTGTGAATCAATTAAACCTTTTTATAAAGGACAGTCTCAGGGAGTTCTTAATAGGAGTGTGAAAAGAGACTAATACAACATGCACCTGGCCAAAAAACATATGAAAAAATGTTCAACATCACTAATCACCAGAGAAATGCAAATTAAAAAAACAATGAGGTAGTATTTCATAGAAGTCAGAATTGCTATTATTATAAAGTTCAAAAGATAACAGTCATTGGTAAGGATGTGGTGAAAACTGAACTCTCTTATATACTGTTTGTGGGAATGTAGAATTAGTTCAATGTCTATGTCAAACAGTATGGCGATTTCTCAAAGGAACTAAAAATAGAACTACCATTTGACCCAGTAATTCTACTACTGGGTATCTTTACAAAGAAATAAAGTTGTTTTATCAAAAATTCACCTACACCTGTATGATCATCACAGTACTATTCACAAAACCAAAGTCATGGAATCAACCTAAGTGTCCATTGACAGTGAACAGGATAAAGAAAACATGTATATACCATGACATATTACAGAGTCATAAAAATGATAAAATCATGTCCTTTGCAGCAACATGGATGCAACTGAATGCCATTATCCTAAGTGAAATAATGTAGAAATAGAAAATCAAATACCGTATTTGATTAATAAGTTCTCACTTGTAAGTCAGAGCTCAGCAATGTATACACACGAACATAAAGATGGCAATAATAGACACCAGGGCCTAACAGAGGTGGAAGAGAGGGAGGGGAACAAGGGAGGACAAACTACCTATTGTGTACCATATTCATTATTTAGGTGATGAGTTCACTAGAAGTCCAAACCCTACCATTATGCAATATACTCAAATAACAAATGTGTACATATACTCTCCTAATCTGTAATATGATCAATAAAAGTTAAAATAAAAATAGAACTTATACTTAACCACAATAAACTGAGAATAACCAAGGAAATCTTGGATAAAAAACAAATCAGGAGGCATCATATTTTCTTATTTTAAAATATATCACAAAGTTACAGTAATTGAAACATCATGATATTGGCATAAAGGCAGACACATGACCAATAGACCAAAAGAACAGAATACAGAGCCCAGGAGTGAAATCATTTATATATGGTTAACTGGTCTTCAACAAGGGTGCCAGGAATAAATAAGGGAGAAAAGATAGCCTCTGTAACAAACATTGTTGGGAAAACTGAATGTCCACATGCACCATACACAAAATCAATTAAAAAGGAATGAAAGACAAAAAAGTAAGAGCCCAAACTCTAAATATTTTAAAAGAAAATATAGGGGAGAAGCTTTATGACCTAGGCATTGGCAATGATTCTTTAATACCAGACCAAAATCACAGATATCAAAAATGAAAATAAACAAGTGGGACTATATGGAACTAAAAAGCTTCTCTACAGCAAAAGAAACCATCAACAATGTGAAAAACAACCTTTGGAATGGGAGAAAATGTTTCCAAAAGATATACCTGAAAAGAAGTGAATCTCAAAAGTATCTAAGGAACTCCTATGACTCAACAGTTCAAAAAATAATAATAACTCAATTTAAAAATGTGTTAAGAAATTGAATAGGCCCGGTGCCGTGGCTCATGCCTGTAATCCCAGCACTTTGGGAGGCTGAGGTGGGTGGATCACCTGAGGTAGGGAGTTCGAGGTCAGCCTGGCTAACATTGAGAAACTCTGTCTCTAGTAGAAAAAACACAAAATTAGCCAGGCATGGTGGCACATGCCTGTAGTCCCAGCTACTCAGGAGGCTGAGGCAGGAGAATTGCTTGAACCTCGGAGGTGGAGGTTGCGGTGAGTTGAGATTGCACCATTGCACTCCAGCCTGGGCAACCAGAGCGAAACTCCATCTCAAAAATAAATAAATAAAAATTGAATAGACATTTCTCCAAAGAAGGCCTAAAAATGGTCAAGAGCTATATGAAAATATGCTCAATGTTACTCATCATCAGAGAAATGCAAATCAAAACCAAAACCTAATATTGCTGCACACCTGTCAGTGATTACTATCAAAAAACAAAAGACACCAAGTGTTCAAGAGGACATAGAGTAATTGAAATCCTTGCACACTGTTGGCAGAAATGCAAAATGGTGCAGCTGTTGTAGAAAACAGCATGGATGCTCCCAAAAAATTATAAAATGGAACAGTCATATGATTCAGTTATCCCACTTGTGGGTATTTATCCGAAGAATTGAAATCAGGATGGCAAAGAGACATTTACACTTTAATGTTCGCTGTAGCACTACTCACAAAAGAACAAGATATGGATAAAATACCTATGTGTTCATGGAGAGACGAACAGATTAAGAAAATGTAGCATACACATACATTGGAATATCATTTAAAGTCATTCAGTCTTTTTAAAAAAATTCATAATATGTAACACTCTGGATAAGATAAATTTTGAGATTTTAAGTAAAATCAGCCAGACACAGAAATCCAAACATTGCACAAATCCATTTATATGAGGTGTCTAAAATACTCCATTTTTAACATTCCAATCTTATAAATTGGAGGCACCACACAAAAGTCAGCCAACGAGCTCAGACGCTGATCACAGGTTGAAAGAAGCTCCCACGTCAATTTCATGATGTAAACTCAAGTGCCGATAAATTTCCTTGGCCAGAAACTCATGGGTGAGTGGGAAGTGTGTCACAGCCACAAGTGCAAGAGCTGGGTGCCTAGCTTAGCAGGCAAATGGGGAAGGACATGGCCTAAAAGTCCTGGCTGCTGTCCCTGCAAAGAAAGCTTATGGCCTGGGCAGGTCTGATTTCTGAACACAGGCTACCTGGAACTTAGCTTGCTGCTGCTAGGGAAGCACTGCGGGAGTAAGATATACCTTGCCAACTGCGTGGGATCTGGGTGAGGCTTACTGCCTCCTGCTAATCCTCACTCCCTATGCCAACTCTTCTGTGCGGCATAGGCATCTACAGTGCCCTCTAGTATACTACCCCAGCAGTCTGAGAACCAACCATCATACCCTACAGGAGCTGCAGATTGCTCCCCATATGGAGAGCCAGACTGCTGACCCACCGGACTCTGCCCCTCCACCCACGCTGGTAATTTAACACAAAAGATAGACACTGTTGGGAGCTTTGTGGCCCCACCCATAACCTGAGAAACCAGAGTACCTCACCTAGACAATATAGAGCAAACACAAATTCCACTGCTACTAATGCAGCTGGTGATCTTTTGCAGTACCACTTCCTGGCTGGAGGCCAACTGAAACAGTTCATTGTAGCATCTCTAGTTGTAGTAGCAATAGAAGACAGTAAATTTGCTCACATGCCAAGGATATTGTAACTACAGCCAACATCCGAGTAAGTCATCACACAAAGACTCTCTATGACTAAGGAATTTATACAGAGCAGAAAAATATTTAGAAGCAACAAGAAAAATATTAGGCTATAGTAGACTATAAATATAAAAGCCATATTTTTAAGGGGAAAAAATGACAAACCATAGTGAAATCAGAAATAAATTGAAGAACTATTAGAAGAAATAGTCCACTCAAATTAGAAGGAACGAGAAAAGTAGTTCTGGTAATATGACAAAACAGGATTTGATAACACCCTCAAAAAAAATCACACTAGCTTTCCAGCAATGAGTTCAAACCAAGATGAAATCTTTGAAATATGAGATAAAGAATTCAAAAAGTTTATTATTAAGCTGCTCAAGGAGATATCAGAGAAAGGTGAAAACCAGTATAAAGAAATTTAAAAAGCAGTTTAGGATATATATGAAAAAATTTCTAGAAAGACAGATATCATCAAGAAAAACCAACCAGATCTTCTGAAAATAAAAGACACCGTAAGTGAATTACAAAATACAGTGGTAAGTTTTAAAAATAAACTAGAATAAGTAGAAGAAAGAATTTCAAGGCTCAAAGACAAGGCTTTCAAATTAACCTCATCAGACAAAAATAAAGAGAAAATAATCAAAAGAAATGAACAAATCTAAAAAAAAAAGGGATTATGTAAAATGACCAAACCTAAGAATAATTTGTACTTCCAAGGGAGAAGAGAAAGTGAAAAGTTTGGAATATTTATTTGAGGGAATAATTGAGAAAAACTTCTCTGGCCTTGCTAGAGATTTAGATATTAAAAAAAAAAGCTCAAATAACCTCTGGGAAATTCATTGCAGAAGATAATCACCAAGGCACATGGCCATCAGGTTATCTAAAGTTAACATGAAGAAAATAATTCTAAGAGCAGTAAGACAAAAGCATCAGGCAACTTATAAAGGAAAACCTGTCAGAATATCAGGAGACTTCTCAGCAGAAACCTTACATGCCAGGAGGATTGGGGTCCTACATTTAGCATCCTTAAGCAGAATAACTATTGGCCAAGAATTCTGCATACTGCAAAACTAAGGTTTATAAATGAAGGAGAAATGAAGTAATTTTCAGAGAAACAAATTCTGAGGGAATTTGACACTGCAAAACCAGAAGTACAAGAAATGCTAAAAAGAGTTTCAATTATTGAAAGAAAAGCTCAATATGCAGCAAAATAGAACATCTTAATGGCATAAAACTCACAAAGACTATAAAACAAAAACACAACAAAAGAAAACCAAAATATTAAGGCAGTGATAAACATGATAAATAGAATAGTACCTTACATCTCAATATTAATATTGACTGTAAATGGCCTAAATGCTCCACTTAAGAGATATAGAATGGTAGAATAATTAAAAAATCAAAAACCAAATATGTGTTGTTTTCAAAAGACAAACCAAACACTGCAGGATTCATATAAACTCAAGGAAAAGTTTGAAAAAAGATATTCCATGCAAATGGAAATGAAAAGCAAGCAGGAATTTGGGGTTAATTTATGCAAATGGAAATCAATAGTGAGCAAGAGCTTTTATTAAATGTATATCAGGAATCTGATATAATTTTTATATCAGACAGAACAGACTTTAAAGTAAGAACAATTTTAAAAAGACAAACAAGGTCATTGTATAATAATAAAAGTATAAATCTAACAATATATTAAATTTAAAATTCATATACGCCTAACACTGTGACTGGTGCTACCAGATTTATAAAACAGCAGCTACTAGATGAGAGAAAGGAGATAGGCAGCAATACAATAATAGTAGGAGACCTCAATATTCCAGTGAAAGCACTAAACAGGTAAGACAGAAAATTACCAAGCAAACAATGAAATTAACCTACACTCTAGAACAAATGAGCTTAACAGTTAATGACAGAACATTCTATCCAACCACTGCAGAATGTATATTCTTCTCATCAGTACATGGAACATTTCTCTAAGCTAGATCATATGATAAATCACAGAACAAGAATCAATAAATTTAAGGAAATCAAACCCATATCAAGTATCTTCTCAGACCACAGTGAAGTAAAATTAGAAACCTAACTCCTAAGAGAATCTTCAAAACTATACAAATACATAGAAATGAAATGATCTGCTCCTAAATGATTTTTGGGCTAAAAATGAAATCAAGAGGAAAATTTTAAAATTCTATGAAATGAATAATAATTGTGACAGAAGGTATCAAAACCTCAGAGATACAGCAAAAGCAGTGCTAAGAGAAAAGTTTACAGTACTGAATACCTACATCAAGAAGTTCAAAAGAGCACAAATTGACAGCCTACTGTCACCAGAGAAAAAAGACCAAGCTAAACCTAAAGCTGGCAGAAGAAAAGAAATAAGAAAAATCAGAGCAAAATGAAATGAAATGAAAACAAAAAATGTACAAAAGAAAAACAGAACAAAAAGTTGGGTCATTGAAAATATAAACCAAATTGATAGACCATTAGCTAGATTAACCAAGAAAAGAAGAGAGATCTAAATAAGCTCAATTAGAAATAAAATTGGAGACATTACAACTGACGCCACAGAAATACAAAAGGTCATTTGAGACTACTATGAACACTTTTGTGTACACAAACTACCACGAACATTTTTCTCTAGAAAACCTAAGAGAAGATGAACAAATTATTGGAAATATAAAATTCTCCTAGATTAAATCAGAAATGAATAGAAACCCCAAACAGATCAATAACAACCACCAAGACTGAATCAATAATAAAAAAATAATTGCCAACAAAATAAAGTCCAGAGCCAGGTAGAGTCACAGATGAATCCATTAGCTGAAGGAAACTGCCTCAAAATAATATGAACCATGTATGATAAACTCACAGCCAACATTATACTGAATAGGGAAATGCTAAAAGCGTTCCCCCTGAGAACTGAAACAAGACAAGGATGCCCACTTTCACCATTCCTATTCAACATAGTTTGGGAAGTAACTAGCCAGAGCAATTAAATAAAAGAAAGAGATAAAGTCCATTCGAGTTAGAAAAGAGGAAGTCAAACTATTACTGATTGAAGATGATATGATTGTATACCTAGGAAATCCTAAAGACTCCTTCAAAAGACTCTTATATTTGATAAACAAATTAAGTAAAGTCTCACATTACAAAATCAATGTATACAAATCAGTTGCACTAATATGCACCATCAATGAACAAACTGGGAATAAAATCAAGAACCCAATCCAATTTACAATTGGAAAAAAATAAAACAACTAGTAATATGAAATATCACTACTAAGAGAATGACAAATAAAGACTGTTGAAATAAATAACAGATGACACAAAAAAATGGAAACACTTCCCATGCTCATGGATAGGAAGAATCAATAGTGTGAAAATGATCATACCACTCAAAGCAATCAATTGATTCAATGCAATTTCCATTATAATACCAACATATTTTTTTCACAGAATTAGAAAAAACAGTCTTATAATTTATATAATACCCTCAAACAGCCTTAACATCCAAAGCAATTCTGAGCAAAAATAACAAATCTGGAGGCACCACATTATTGAATTTCAGGTTACACTACAAAGCTATAGTTACCAAAACAGCATGCTAGTGATATATATGTAGGCACATATAAAAATGGAACTGCATAGAGAACTCAGGAATAAAGCCAAATACCTATAGCTAACTGATCCTTGACAAAGCATACTAAAACGTAAATTGGAAAAAGGACACCCTATTCACTAAATCGTGCTGGGAAGACTGGCAAGCCATCTGAAGAATGAAACCGGGTTCCCATTTCTAACTTTATACAAAAACCAACTCAAGATAGATCATAGACTTAAATATAAAGCCTGAAACCATAAAATTTCTAGATGATAACATTGGAAAAATTTCTTTTTCACAGCAGCCCAGGCATAGAATTCATGAGTAAGACCCCAGAATCAAATGCTTCAATAAATAAATAAATAAATAAATAAATGGGACCTAATTAAACTAAAAAGCTTCTGCACAACAAAAGAAATAATCACTAGAGTAAATAAACAACCAACAGAATAGGAGAATATAGTTTCAAGCTGTGCATCTGGAAAGACCAGTGTCCAGAATCTACAAGGAACACAAACAAATCAGCAAGAAAAAAAATGAATAATTTCATCCAAAAAGTGTGTAAAGGACATGAATAGACATTTTTCAAAAGAAGATATACAAATGTCTAATGAAAAAATGTTCAGCCTGGTGCAGTGGCTCACACCTGCAATCCCAGCACTTTGGGAGACCAAGGTGGGTGGATCACAATGTCAAGAGATCGAGACCATTCTGGCCAACATGGTGAAACCCCATCTCTACTAAAAATACAAAAATTAGCTGGCTGTGGTGCTGCACACCTGCAGTCCCAGTTACCTGGGAGGCTGAGGCAGGAGAATCACATGAACCCAGGAGGTGGAGGTTGCAGTGAGCTGATATCATGCCACTGCCCTCCAGCCTGGTGACAGAGCGAGACTCCGTCACACACACAAAAAAATGCTCATCACCAATCATTAGAGAAATGCACATTAAAACCATAATTACATACCACCTTAATCCTGCAAGAATGGCACTTGATAAAATATTTTAAAAACTGCCATCATGGTGAAACCCCATCTTTAAAAAAAATAATAAATAAATAAATAAATAAAAGTAAAAAATAAAAAAAACTCTCTCGATGTTTGTATGGATATAGTGAAAAGAGAATACTTATCACTGCTGGTGGGAACGTAAATTAGTACAACCTCTATGGACAACGGTGTGGAGATTCCTAAGAAACTAAAACTAGATCTGCCATTTCATTCAGCAAGCTAACTACTGCGTATCAACCCCTTTTCCCCCCAAAATAAGCCAATGTTTGAAAAAGACACACACACACACACACACATTTATAGAAGCACAATTCACAATTGCAAAAATATAATACCAACTGAAGTGCCCATCAACCAATGAGTATATTTTTTATGTGGCATATATGCAGCATGAAATACCACTCAGCCATCCATAAAAAAGAACAAAATAATGTCTTTTGCAGCAATTTGGATGGAACTGGATGCATTTATTGTAAGTGAGGTAACTCAGGAATGGAAACCAAAATACCTTATTTTCTCAGTTGTAAGGGGATGCAAAGACATACAGACTGATATAATGGCCTTTAGGGACTCAGAAGGGGGAGGGTGGGGGAAGGCTGAGGCATAAAATACTACATATTGGGTATAACACTAGGGTGACAGGTGCATTGAAATCTTAGAATTCACCACTATAGAATGTATCCATGCAACCAAAAACCACTTGTACCCTCAAAAGTTATTGAAATAAAAAATGTAAATAAATAAATAGAACAAAACAGTCAAACTTATAATATCAAGGAGTGAAATGATGATTGCCACTAGCTGCAGGGAGAGGGAAATAAAAACATTACTAATCAGTTGGAATAAAGTTTTGATTATACGAAAAATGAGTATGCTCTTGAAGTCTGCTGTATGATATTATTCGTAAAGCAAAAATAATGTATTGTACACTTAAAGATTTGTTAAGAGTGTAGATCTCATGTTAAGTGTTCTTACCAGAGAAAGTGAATAAAATAAAATAAAGACACTAAGTGATGCTATATAATGTTAAGTAATGTGTATATATGCATATGCATAACATTTTTAAGAAGATTAAAATGAACTACAAAAACATAACAAATTTATTTTATTGATTAAAGCAGGGGTGGTGAAAGTGGGATGGATGGAATTGGGTCTGGGGAAGGGAAAAGAAGGATTCCAGGTTAACTATGATTTTGTTTCTTTTGTATGTGCAGGAGGGCATAAACTCAGAAACCAAAAATAATTAAATGGTAACTGTTAAATATAGGTCATAGATATTTCTTTCTTTGTTACTTTAATCTCTAAATTTTTCTGTATTTCTGAACTGGCTTTACAATGTGAAGTCTACTTTTGAAAATTAATGGCTTGCATTTTCTGAAATGCAAATCATTCTACCAGAAAGGCTATTAAAATTATAGACTTTTGAAAGGGACATTAGAGAGTTTCTAGGAAGCTTATTCAAGAAGATGTATTGTTACAGCAAAACAGAATTGTTTGCAAAGAGGGTGAGGATTCAGAACTACATAAGCTGGCACTGTTGGGTAAAAACTAAATCGATGAAATCTTTGGAGCATTACAATACCTCCTGATCTGGGGAACACGATTTAACATTTTTAAAAAGTGTTCATAGTAGAGAATAGAATAAAGATACAGTGATAATTCATATTGCTGAAGTTCCAAGTGTTTTTCTTTCCTTTTCTGAAGGTTTCCATCATTTATTCATTATTGTTGGATGTAGTACACAACAACAGTGTGACGGAAAAGTAAGAGGATACTTCCTAGAAAAACATCAAATCAAAAACATTTTTTCCACTTATCAGTTGTGACTGTTTCTTTTGTTATCCATCTGTACTCCCACTTGTTCCACTAGTATCAGCCTCAATTCTTTGCCTTGGTGTCCTTCTGATCACAGGCTTTGCATTTCCTCCTTCAGTCTTTCCTCCTAACTCTCCCCATATCTTCTTCCCAAATCTCTTTTCTCTATTGCTGTTGCTATTCCCTCTAATTGTTCTCCTTTTCACTTTATTAGTATACTTTGATCGTACTTCATTCAACTTTAGGTTCTAATCAGCATTGCCTATTTTATTATTTTCTTCTTTATCTGGAAAAGTTGCATGCGTCTTCCCCATTCCTGCTCTCTCTCAAACACAAACTTAATCCATTTTTTTTAAATGTTTCTCCCTTTATTCCCTTCTTTCTCCTTTTTCATTCTTCTGAATTATTTTATTTTCTTCTTAATTTTCCTGTTCTTTTTTCGTTACAGCAATTCTGAGTAAAAAATGCTTGTCATCAATTTATCCTTCCCACCCAATTCCAGACCATCTTACCATCTTTCCTGTAAAATCTCTCTTTCAATCTTTCATTTGCCTAAATCATCTTAGTTACTGCTTTGAGATCTGCCTCTTCTACACTAATGCAGTTTCTAGTGACTTAAGGACCACTGTACTGTAAATGTTATGAGGGCAAGATTCTTCTTCTTTTTTGTTCAGTGCTGTATCTCTAGCATCTAATGTAGTAGGTCTGGGCTGGGGCCCAGGGGGTTACCTTTTTACATGCTTTTCAGGTGACTTTGATCTTTGTGGTCTGTGGAACACACTTTTAGGAGTATACTAAACTGTATGATGTGGTGTGTGTGAGGGAGGACTACCAATGACGTTGTTCTCTTATTTTTCTTTAAAGATCCAGAGAGTAGAAAAACCTGTGATTAGTTCTAAGATTTCTTACTCTGTTGGGGTACCGATGGAGACTTTCTGTCCCCAATTTCCCCCTCTCTGAGAGCATCTCTAGCTTTTTTTTTTT
>CAUYQU010045340.1:0-35611 GCA_963574635.1 Cheracebus regulus | reverse complement strand
GGAAAGGAGGAACGCACGTGTCAGGCAGGACCCTGGCATGTGAGAGGGCCCAGTGGGAGGCTGTTTTGAGAAATGGAAAGGTGGGAGCTGATGCGGGCGCTCACGCCTGTAATCCCAGCACTTTGAGAGGCTAAGGCAGGTGGATGACTTGAGATTAGGAGTTGGAGACCAGCCTGGGCAACATGGTGAAACTCCATCTCTACAAAAAATTTACAAATTAGCTGGGCATGGTGCCATGTGTCAGTAGTCCCAGCTACTTGGGAGGCTGAGGTGGGAGGATCACCTGAGCCCAGGAAGTCAAACATGCAGTGAGCCATGATTGCTCGACTCCAGCCTGGGTGACAGAGCAAGACCCTGTCTTAAAAAAGAAAAGAAAAGAAAAAAGAAAGGTGGGGTACCATGTGTATGATGGGTGGAGATGGAAGCATTAAGCAACCAGGTTGAAGGAGGAAGCTGGGATCAAGTTAAGAAAGGCCTTGGTAACCATGGTAACATTAGTCACCATAGCCAGTCATTGTCAAGAGCACTGGGAAGCCACAAAAGTCCTGGAAGCAAAGGAATGACATGATCCGCTTTGTGGGAAGACTATTGAGCTGTATGTCCACGATGGATCTGAGGGCCTGTTGTAAGAGTCTTGGAATTTATTAGAAGAAAGTTATCTCATTTTTATGGCATGGATTGGCATGAAAGATCATGAAGCAGAATTCCCCCTTTTTTTTTTCTGGAAAAATAGAAGTCACCAACGTACACTAAATATTATCAGAAGAGTACTCTAGTTCAACAAACGGATAATTTTATATTCTACATATTCCATATAATATATTCGATCATCCATAGCTTCTTTCCATCCACACTCCATTGAAAATAAATTATGAAATTCTTGAAAAATAAATTATGGTACTAAAAAACTCAATGAACAATAACTTAAAGATGAAAATGCGTATGTTTAAAGTCTTGTCAACTGGTCCATTACTGTAGGAGCCCTGATTAAGATTCACGTACATGCACCATCTTTCCCGGGCTCATATCATAATTCCCTATGTTTATGTGACATATTTTGGACAATAAAAATGATCAGAAGAGGGCCTGGCGAGGTGGCTCACTCCTGTAATCCCAGCACTTTGGGAGATCGAGGCAGGCAGATCATGAGGTCGAGAGATCAAGACCAGCCTGGCTAACACGGTGAAACCCTGTCTTCACTAAAAATACAAAAACTTATCTGGCGTGGTGGCACGTGCCTGTAGTCCCAGTTACTCAGGAGGCTGAGGCAGAAGGATCACTTGAACCTGGGAGGCGGAGGTTGCAGTGAGCCAAGATCAAGCCACTGCACTCCAGCCTGGGTGACCGAGCAAGACTCCATCTCAAAAAAAAGCAAAAAGGTCAGAAGAGACATGTGATGCTGTAAGACACTGAGATTTGGGGGACAGTTTGCTGCCCCAGCATAACCTGGTCTGTTCTGGTGAATAAAGCTCTATTACATCATAAAATAATATACCAGACATGGAATCTTAAAGTATCTCAATCTCTTATGAAAATGGAAAATCTGAAAACAGTAGTTAACCTGCTTTGACTGGCTCCCAGGTGACTTCCTGATGAAAACGAATACTTCTTAGGCTAGAAGCCTATTTTAGGTGTGCCAGCGATGGGAAAACTGAGGATGATGAGGAAGCAAAGGAAAAAATGAAGAGAAGTCTTTCTCCAGCCCTGGCTTGGGAACATCCCATTATCCCATCCATCTCCCTTCCCCAGCTCCCTATCTCAATCTCATTAAGCTCAGCAGGAGATACACTGGAAGAATCTCCCTTGAAGAAATATTACTTGTTACTTTCCAGTAAATGGACTAAATGGATTTAGCACCTGGGCAGTTTGTGCTAAGATGCTTATCAGCCCGAGCTGATCTGTTCACAAGTTGTGAGCTCTATCCAAATCCTGTTTACAGGTGCTTGAATGACAACCGTGAACAAAAATTTCAGTGAAAGTGTGCAAAAGTCAAGCTACCAAAATGCATCTTTGTTTTGATAGTACTGTATCAGTAATTTTGCCCTATTTAACTCATTATCATATTTAGATTCTGATATCTCATTGTATCAAAATGCTTTGGATGCCTGTTCATTAAAATTCCCTGAACGTTATTCATCGGCATCCTGTATGAGTTGGTTCTTGGTAATGATTTTAACATCCTTCATCCTTATTTTGTGTTCTTTTATCCCTTCACCTGTATCCATGTGTTGCAAGGCTTTATCTCTAAAATGCTAATAGAATTGTTCCTGGAGGAAGCAGCAGCTATAGAAACAGGCTCTGATCTTTTGCTGCAGCTCTAGTTCCTATGCTAGCAACAATTGAAAAACTGGAAAGCAAGCTCTCCACAGCTGATGACTTGATAACCACAGTGCAAAGACAGGCACAGAACAGGCCAAAACATTTGCTGCTTCAAGAATAGAAAAGAAAAATAATAATACAAAAAAAAGAAAAAAAGAGAAAAGATTTGAGGTCAGGGGTCTTTCACCTAAGGAGAAAAGCGTTGTCTTTTCTGCAAATTTCACCTGTCACTGACATTGTAAGCGATTACTGACATTTAGTAAAATAGTAAATGAAGGGAATAAAGCTTACGGTTGCATGTTGCTTATGATTATGTAGATTATAAGAGGAGGTTGGATGGTTTCCTTAGGTCCTTTGGAGGGAAGTCTACAGTCAAGTTTATGAAATGGAAATATGGCCCACGAGGAAAAATCTCTCCTACAGCATAGGGAGGCGTGTTTCCTACTAGAAATCTGTTTCCCGTTTTTCACATTTTTAGCCATTTTATCGAACTATTCATTTATCATGCCCAAATTATTTGAAGCAGTTTATGAATATTTGGCTCTTAGATGGAAAAAAAAAAGCTACATGATCATGAAATACAAATTATTATTGAAAATCCTAACTTTCCAGATTCATGCCTACCCTACTAAACTTTAGCCACTCAGTTCATGTACAGCGATACATTTTTATTTTATTGATTTCTTTTTTTGGAGACAAAGTCTCACTCTGTTGCCCAGGCTGGAGTGCAATTGCACGATCTCGGCTCACTGCAACCTCCGCCTCCTGGTTTCAAGTGATTCTCCTGCCTCAGCCTCCTAAGTAGTGGGATTATAGGCACCGCCATCACGCCCTGTTAATTTTTTATTTTGAGTAGAGACTGGGTTTCACTGTATTGTCCAGGCTGTTCTCAAACTCCTGACCTCAGGTGATCCACCTGCCTCGGCCTCCCAAAGTTCTGGGATTACAGTCATGAGTCACCATGCTTGGCCCAGAGATACATTAAATATCTCTTATTAATATCATTGGTGTTTGTCTAGGGTTATTATCCACAAATGAAAAAGCCAACCACTACCTTCAAAAGGCAGGATGTCTTACAATTGATTCATCAGAATCCCAGTTGGAGTGGCTTAAGATTTTTGTACTTCTCTTTGTAATGTAGCATCAAAGATGGGACACTGGGCACTGCTTGAGATAAAATACCCAGGAAATGGTTTTGGTTTATGCAGAGATAAAGTAGTGTTACCTGGGCTTCTCCCAGCTGTGGGGGATCTCCAGGTTGTCTTTCCTTCCTGAAGAGAGAACACAGTTACTGCATTCAGGTTTATGCTTTTGAATTTCCTTTTCTTGAGATAACTCTATGAGACTGTCAATGCTCCTAATGGAATTTGAAGCCCCACCATTTTTTTTTATTGCATTTTAGGTTTTGGGGTACATGTGAAGAACATGCAAGATTGTTGTATAGGTACACACATGAAGCCCCACCATATTACACCAGGGAGCCATTGTACCATGCTGGCCTCCATGAGCGCACAGTCCCTGTCCAAGCCGCTGTGGCATTAGACAGCCTTCCAAGTTTTGGGCTTAAGCTTTGGATATACAAGCATGTTTCCTTTGGAAAATGACTTTTTTTTCATTACTGAAATAAGATTGATTTTCCTTCTGTATGTTAGTTACACTTATAAACACAGCTTTAACCAAATTTTAGGGTTATTCTAAATAAGTCATTTCTACAATTTCTACAGTTAAAAGTGTTATGTTTATTTTGCAGATGAACACTTCTATCATTTGTCCTTCCCTTCCTACGTAAAAGCAAATAGAATCTTTTTTTTTTTTTTTTTTGGATGGAGATTTGCTCTTGTTGCTCAGGCTGGAGTGTAGCAGTGGGACCTTGGCTCACTGCAACCTCTAGCCCCCTGGGTTCAAGCGATTCTCCTGCCTCAGTGTTCCAAGTAGCTGGGATTACAGGCACCCACCACCACATCCGGCTAATTTTTTGTATTTTTAGTAGAGACAGGGTTTCACCATGTTGGTCAGGCTTGTCTTGAACTCCTGACCTCAAGTGATCCTCCCGTCTCGAACTCCCAAAGTGCTGGGATTACAGGTGTAAGCCACTATGCCTGACTGCAAATAGGATCTTTATATGTTCTCTGGAGAAAAGGCAGAGGCTCTGTCTGGGTATGTGTGTGTTTTCCAGAACATTCTTTTTCATAGCAGTCTCTGTGAACGTCTAGATTTATAGAGTCTGTAAAGGTGAAAACAAATGTAAAGAACATTGTTTGGTTTCCTTAGAAGAGAGGGGCAGAAAATGTGTCTGGTTCTATTACTTGGATAATAAAATAAATCTTTGGGATTTTGAACCTCTTTTTAGAACATGTTCTATGTTACTCCAGTTACCAACTTGCCTATTTTTTTTTTTTTTTTGGCAGTTTGGTACAGGAAAGCTTATATAATTTGGTGTTAGAATAGACAAAGCAAAAATTCCTTCCTTTTTTGAGGCCCAGTTCCTCAACTGAGGTAATATGAGCTGCCTCACAATATTCTGTGAGGGTTAAATGAGATAATTGTGAAAAAAATAGCATCACATCAAACAAAGTAGTCCATTATATCCATTGCCTTTCATTTTATTCTCTGACATTCTCTTTCCTTAAGGAAAATCTTGCATTAGCCTTATAATCAATGAGACAAAATGAATGAAGGATGGAAAAAGGAAGGGAGAAAGAGAGGAGGCCTGGTGAGGTGGCTCACACCCGTAGTCCTACCACTTTGGGAGGCCGAGACAGGTGGATCACCTGAGGTTAGGAGTTCAAGACCAGTCTGGCCAACATGGTGAAACCCCATTTCTACTGAAAATACAGAAGATTAGCTGGGCATAGTGATGGGTGCCTGTAATCCCAGCTACTTGGGAGGCTGAGGTAAGAGAATCGCTTAAACCCAGGAGGCAGAGGTTGCAGTGAGCCGAGATTGCGCCAATGCACTCCAGCCCGGGCATCAGGAGTAAAACTCCATCTCAAAAAAAAAAAAAAAAAAAAAAAAGAGCAAGAGAGGAATAAAGAATAAAAGAATAGTATCAACATCACATGAAAACCAGTTCAGAAGCAAAATTTTAGTTAAAATGACCAGTTGGTATCATGCTAACCAAAGTAGTTGATTCAGCCTTTAAAGAAAAATTAGTTGTATAACCTTTACTCAGCACCTACTAAGTGCCAGGTACTGGTTTAGCCAGTAGGTATTAAAAGGTGAGCAGATGGGTTCCAGCCCTCTAACCCAGCAGATGGGTTCTCCCTCAAGTTCTATGGAGAAATAGACACGAAAATTAATAGCTTCAATACAGTATGCCAAATTCCGTAACAGAGAAAAGGCTGCATATGGGTGATGTACTTATGTGGGAAGGATGACTTAGATTTAGTGCCATGAGCTCCAGTCATCTCTAGCACATTACAGATATTTTGATGCAATGTTTTCCCTTGTGAGAACTCCTTGTCATTGGATGGATAGTTAGGATAATCTGTTGCTCAGACTCAACGTATTTTGGCTTCTATAAAAATTATCTGAGCAGTGAGGCAAAACGCTTGAGTATTAGGGATAGCCATAGACATCCATTTCCTCAAGGGGTAAGAAATTTTATCATTAATGTTCTCCTTTGTAGCAAAAAACACAAATGCATAAAAGATCAGGACAAAAATGAAGCATTTCACCACCTAGGCCTCTAAAATAAGTTGGCAGCTCCAACAAAAAGGCGAAGGTTGAAAAGAGGTCCCTCTCTCACACAGCTTTAAGCAGACCTGACAGTTTCTTATTTAGAGAGAGTATTCCTTAGTTGACATGAAAAGTTTTGATGACACAGTGCACTAATTATCCCCTACTCTCTGGAAGAGCTGAATCCACAACCCAATTCTGGGTGACATGTTTTTACCCTTCTTGCTATTATCAGTCTCCACTAACTGCTCATCACGTCAAGTTAACCTGCAAATACAAACTCCTGAGCCATTTAATGAGACCCTGATCTATGGCCAACTTGAGGCCTTCCTTGCCCATCTCTTCCTCCAATGAACAACAACATCAAGTAATGCTTCCAATAACATGGATGCATCTTTGTTAGAGATGTCAGGTTTAGGGGTGTCTGGCCTCTGAAGCTGGCTAAGGCATGAGTCCTTTGCTAGGACAAGGTAGAGGGCTCACAGGAGTGATTAGAGCAATTATTCAGAGCTACCTGTCATATTGAATCAGCTCTGGCCCATGTGGTGGGAAGAGGTGACCTAGACCTGCCTTTTCAGACCAGCTATTGCTATTGGATGCAATCTTTGCCTTTAGCATCTCCTTAGACATGCTCGAGTTCCAAACATCTACTGGCAAAACTTAACTTTCTTGCATTTTTTTTAATCCTATTTTAATACCCCTGTTACTCAGAGGAGGTCATCTGAGGCTTGTTATTGTTTATTTTTCTGCAATTTCTCTTTTATCCTGCCTGACATATTTTATTGCTACATTCCCCTGTGATAAAGCAAGAGTTCTTCTGAGTTATGGAAAACTTTGTATTCCCTTTCATCCTATCAAATCATCCTGAAGAGCAGATAAAAGCCTTTTAGTGAAACCTGGTATTACTGAAGAAAACAAGAAATTCTAAAGCCATAGAAAAATGGCTTAGATCTGGTGCAGAAGTTATTGTTAATCACTATGAGACTTATGATCCTCCTCATCATAATTATCATTGTCATCATCGTCATCATCATCACCAGCATTAATTCTTGTTTTCACCTCCATTAGGTACTTGTGTGTATGTGAGTAGCACCAGAAATGCCATAAAAATAGAATTATTTGTACAGAGTCCTGCCTCTTTCAGCCATGCAATTTAAGGCAAGTAAATTCAAACATGCATTAAAAGCAACACATTGCATTTTGAGTAAAGAACAAACAAGAGCTTGGATTGTAAAAATAATTGAAACATTGCCTTTATGTATAACATTTTATTTTTTTAAGCATGAGAAGTGAAGGAAAACCACAAATGCTATATGTGTCATCCAGGAGAATGTTTTTACCCCCTCCTTTAATTTCTCAGAGGGAAAATAAGGGCAGAGGTGTGACAATATTATGAATTTCTTTAGAAAAGGGAAAGAGAGGTCTTGTGTGACAGGGCATTTCAGCCATGTTACCACCAAAATTAAACTTAGATATCTTGGTAATTTTTTAGAAAGTGAGATTATTTTCTTTGGCTGAGGATGAACAGCAGTCTTGATGAGATTGGAATAGCCACACCTTGGTAGTCAGAAATACCCTTGATATATGACAAAATATTTGAATCAATCTCAAATATTTGAGTGAAAATTTTTCTCCCTCTGATTTCTGTTCACCATAGGTGCCAACTCACTCTAGAACTCTGTAGGAACTTCTCTTATTTACGGCCCAGAAATAGCATTTAATAGTTGCTATTATTGCTTGCTATCATTCCAAATCAGCACATTTCTAAGCAGAATTGAAGCAAGATCCTCTGCCAGGATGGATCCAGGAAAATAACCGCTCACGAGGGTCATTGTTCCTGCTGTTCTCCTTGCCACGGGTAGCTTTTTGGAGTACCATCATTTACTGAAACCAGCTTTCCCATTCTTGTTGGACCCATTTGTATTAATCCATTTTGCATTGCTATAAAGGAATACCGGAAGCTGGGCAACTGATAAAGAAAAGAGGTTTATTTGGCCCAAGTTTCTGCAGATCATACAAGAGGCATGGCGCCAGCATCTGCTTCTGCTGAGGGCCATGGGAATCTTTCAACCGTAGTGGAAGGTGAAGGGGGAGTAGGCATGACACGTGGTGAGAGGAGGAGTGGGAGAGAGGGAGGAGGAGGTGTGGCACACTCTATCGACCAGATCTCTCATGAACTAATAGAGCAAAAACTCATCCTTTTCTTCTGGAATGGTACCATGCCATTCATGAAGGATCCTCTGCCATGACCCAAATACCACTCACCAGGCTCCACTTCCAACATGGAGGTCACATTTGAACATGAGATTTGAAGGGGACGAACATCTGAAGGGTATCAGCATTTAAGAAAAGCTAGGAGAGGACGGAAATGCACTCAAGCGATGCCTACCACACTTCTCCTCGGGGTATTGCTGTAGGAAGCCAAGACAGTGTCTCATTTCAGGTGGCTGAATCGTCTGTGCTTTTCACACCTCAGTCAGAATACAGCTGCTCCTTCTTTGCCACCCATGATAAAAAGGAAAATATTTGTTTGAGCAATCAGGGGATTCAATTTCTTCCAGTACCCTAGAAGTAACTGAAGTGATGCTACTATTCTTAAAGAAGACAAAAGAAACCGCTGCCAGACTCTTCAATGAAAGACGCAGTGCAAAACCTACTGATATATGTCTGAATGCTGCACTGAATGGCAAACTCACATACTAAAAATATTTTAAAACACTGATGGTAGGAGAGTCATTCACTTCTATTCTTGATCCAGTTGTTGGTGAAGTCTTGAAGAGACAGAATTATTCTCTTAGTGTTTTGACACTTGCATTCGAAGTCAGCCAAGGCAAACAGGACTTCAGACTTTCAGGTTCCAGGCTTGCATATTGAGACCCGACAGTACCTAAAACACACAAAAGCGTAGGCTGAGAGGAAAACTTACTTCTTACTGCTGTTTATTCTTCATTTTTCTTTGATTACTGTCTTACGTTTGAAGGATATTTGAGTTCTTTTAACTTTTTATATTTGGAAATGGTGAGCATCTTATTTCCAAATTGGAATGAATTTTATTCCAGGTAATTCTTTCAAATGATTGCTTCTATTATTTTGTTTTGGTTTTCTGCCCAAAGCATACCTGAAAAATTTTTCAAAAATAAGTGTATTTCTTCCCATAGCCATAAAAGTACATTTTGTGGTAATACTTGACATGCTGTTTGCTAATACAGATGCTCTTCTACTTATGATGAGGTTAATTCCTGGCAAACCCATTTTAAGTTGAAAATATTGAAAGTAGAAATTGCACTTAATACATCTAACCTACTGAACATTGTAGGTGGGCTATCCTACTTTAAATAGGTTCGGAACTTCATTATGAGGTAGTATCATATTGCATGTCACTAGCTAGGGAAAAGGTCAAAATTTAAAATTTAAAGTGTGGTTTCTGCTGAAAAGCTTACTGCTTTTGCATCATGGTAAAGTTGAAAAATCCTAAGTCAAGCCACCATAAGTCAGGGACCGCCTGTAATTGTCAGCTTATGACTTGTAAGTTCTAGATTTCATTGCTCAAGGCTGGAAACCCACCTTGTTTTCTCGTCAGTTTTGAATCCAATGACAATTATGTACCAAGAAGACATTCAAGAACGTTAATTTACACTTTGCTTACTTTCCTATAAAATGAAACTTTAGCATAAATTACAGTTGGATTTATAGTACGTGGGATAGAAGACACACTTCCTGCTTTTTTTCGTAGAGAAGGCAAGTAGCCTACTGCATAGTGATAAGACTGCTAACCTCATAACTTCGCATTTGAAATGAACTCTCCATCTCTTTTAGTTCCACACCGTGTGTCGGCGACAGAGATAGAGGCTATTGCTCAAGGTCCTTATGGACCCACCCACACATTCTTCATAGAATCATGGCTGACAAAGTGACATGCTATGTGTTTTCACAATGACATAGAGATTGAAAATGGAAAAGTTAAATATAAATCTTCATGGAAGTTTTGGTAATTTTTAATAATTTGTTCTTTTGTGGCATGCGTATGTGAATGATATATTTGTCCTAGAGCAATATGAATTCATTTCCCCACATCTGTAATATCTGCAGTAAGCTAAATTAAAAATGCATTTGTACTTGTACAGTTAAATGATCATATTTAATGAAATGTCAGAGATGAATCTTAGCAAATAGTCAGGAAATTATTTCAGGGAGTGCAGCATTTCATTACTAGCAGTCAGAGAAAAGCAAAGTGATTAAACAAACGGTTTACTGCTCTAAGGTGGTGACTGCCCAAGAAGAATAGAATGCCAGTGTGTGGTGGTGATAGATACATGCTGCCTTTTCTGTGTCCACCCTCTCTCTTCTCTGGTCCCCCTCTACCCCCATGGAATCCTGAGTCTGATAGTAGCTCAGAGTAGGGGCTTTGGAGACTTTTTCTCATGCAATGAGGGAAATATGCCATTAGGAAATTGCTATGGTGTATGGGAATCACCTCACATGAGGTCCAGGACCAGGCTTTAGCAAGGCTTAGGCAGATGAGTTGAATAGGAGTCTCAGATTAAATGAATGAGGACAGGAAGGAGCTGGTTGAAGAACAATGGATGTTTAGGCCTCCAGATCTTTACCCGTGGGGGACAATTGGATGTGAGTGGCAAGCAACATGGAACTTGGAAGAGGCGGGAGATTAGTAGCCGTGCTGTGGGTAAGAACAGGGTGGAAGAGGCTAGACAGTAAGTAATAGGCAGCAAGCAGGCTCAGAGGAGAAGGAGAATCAAGTGGATAGGAGGGAGGTTGAAGGGAGGACACTGGTCATTTGAAAGGGCAGAGTGCAGCTAGTTTATTTGTTACCAATACAAAACCACGCCCAACACAAACCTCACACAAGCAACTTGAATCATCAACTGTTTTGGTTGGTGTTATGGGTTGGATGGTGTCCCCTATGAAAATTGTTGAAGTCCTAACTCTTAGTACCTCAGAATTTGACCTTATTTGGAAATGGAGTTGATACGGATTTAAATATTAGGTTCGTGCAAATGTAATTGCGGCTCATTTTATGAGACGTACATCATCCTGATACCAAAAGCCAGCAGAGATTCAACAAAAAATGAAAACTTCAGGCCAATATCCATGATGAACATAGATGCAAAAATCTTCAATAAAGTACTGGCAACCGATTGCAACAGCACATCAAAAAGCGTATCCACCATGATCAAATAGGCTTCATCCCGGGGATGCAAGGCTGGTTCAACATACGCAAGTCTATAAACGTAATCCACCACATAAACAGAAACAAAGACAAAAACCACATGATTATCTTAATAGATGCAGAGAAGGCCTTCAACAAAATTCAACAGTCCACGTTATCCCTACCCACCCTCCCTCCCACTATCCTTCCCCTAGCCCCCAACAATGGACCCCAGTGTGTGATGCTCCCCTCCCTGTGTCCATGTGTTCTCATCGTTCAACACCCGCGTATGATTGAGAACATGCAGTGTTCGATTTTTTGTTCTTGTGTCAGTTTGCCGAGAATGATGGTTTCCAGGTTTATCCATGTCCCTACAAAGGACACTTTTCCCCATGTGAGAACTCAGACTGTATTGACAGTGGGAAGACTGGCTCAGCAACATTGGGTTACAAGGAGGGCCCAGGTAAGCATTGTTCAAACATGTAATCTGCATAAAAAGGCAAGCTGCTATAATCGCAGTAGCAAAGAGAATTAGACTCTTTGGCCTTTACCACATGACAGTAAGTGACGGCATAATAAATAAAGCAAAAATGATTTCTGACTTATACTTTTCACATCATATCCTGGAGGCACTTTGTTATTGTTACAAGTATATAAAATGTAGGTCTGATTATTTCTCAGAAGGAGCTGACAAGAGGCATTGTCTGGTACATGGAGCTTCTGTCCTGTGTTTGGTGGGTAATATTTACTGGCTTCATACTTCTCCTAAAGCTAAGGAGAGATCAATGATAGAGCTAGGAGAGACCAAAAGTGGAATGCCATTTCACACATGTGATTCAGATTAACTTTCTTCAGTTCCTTAAAGATACTGTTGAGTGTTTGCCTGATATGTGAAGTTGATTGTCAGCTAGTCTTTTGTCCTCTAAAAGTGCAAGTATCACTCCAGTTGCCAATGGAAAGGACTTAGATATGGATTCTATGACTGGGAGAACATGGACAAGATGGACACAGATGAAACATGGGGATCTATGTTGCTGAAAGAATTTTTTATTGACTTGGTTTTTGGTGTCTATAGTTCTATGTATTTTAACATATGTATGCGTTCACGTAACCATCACCACAATCGTATGAAAACTGTTCTATAAACCCTCAAACTTCCACATATGACTCCTTTGTAGTCTCATTTTTTAAGACTTGATTTTGTCTTTTCTTTGCAGAATGCTCTGTAAATATTATTTTAGAACTTGTTTTCCTTATTCTCACACTTTAAGATGATTCTATCTATTAAAAATTCTGCAAATTCATTTGGATTGAACTAATTCAATGCTAAATAGCTCTCAAGTTTTAGAATCTCTGACATCAGGTTAATGGTTTAATAGTTGTTTGACAGTGATCACGGCAAACAGTGTGGACACTCTACTGACATATTGCACGACAGCCCAGAACTCCTGGACTAAAGCGATTCTCCTGCCTCAGCCTCCTGAGTAGCTGGGACTACAGGCACGCACCACTGTGCCTGGCCAGATTTCTTAAGCTCATTTTCCTTAATAGTATCCCCCTTTAACAATTTTCTAAGTGTACAGTGTAGTGACATTAAGCACTTTCACATTGCTGTGCAGCCATCACCACCATCCATCTACAGAACTTTTTCATTTTCCCAAACTGAAATTCTGTATCCATTAAACACGAAGTCCCCACTTTCTTCTTCCACAAAACGCTGTCCATCATCATTCTACTTTCTGTCTCTATGAATTTTACTACTCTAGGTAACCTCATGTAAGTAGAGTCATATAAATTTGTCTTTTTGTGACAGCAGAATTTCACTTTGCAAAATATCCTGACGGTTCATCCATGTTGTAGCCTATCTTAGAATTTCCTTTCTTTTTTAGCCTCATTGTTCAAGGGTCAGTTGTAATTGCCATATTCAGTGTCATGAAGCAGTTTTTATATTTTCTTCTAAGAGTTTTATTGTTTTAGCTCTCATGTTTAGATATTTAATTTATTTTGAGTTAATTTTTACAGATAGTATAAACATCTGATTTCATTCTTTACATCTGGATATCTGTTTTCTTGGCAATATTTGTTGAAAAGATTGTCTTTTCTGCATTAAATGAATTTGACACCCTTGTTAAACATCACTGAACCATATATGTGAGAGTTATTTTTCTAGGCTCTTTGTTTTGTTCCATTGGTTCATATGTCCATCTTTACACCAGTACCACACTGTTATGATTTTTGTAACGTTGTGGTAGGTTTTGAAATCAGGAAGTGTGAGACTTCCAATTTTGTTCTTTCTTTTAAAGATTGCTTTGACTGTCATTCAAGGTTTCTTGAGATTCCATACAAATTTTAAAATACAAATTTCTATTTTTTTGCATAAAACATCATTGAGATTTCCATAGGGATTGTATTAAATTTATAGGTTGCTTCGAGTAGTATAGACATCTTAAAATATTATGATTTCCATAATGTAGGTTGTCTTTTCACTTCTTTATACCTTCTTTTATTTTTCATCAATGTTTCATATTTTTAGTGTATACATTTTTTGCCTTGTTAAAGAAAAAATTATTTAATGGTACTTGCTAAAGCATGGTAAAAAAGACTTTATTCAGGACCATCACAGTAAGTATCGGGACCAGTGCGATTTGATTTGTAGTGAGGGAGAGAGAGTTGTGTGTTTCTAGAAATTTTTCCACTTCATCTACATTATCCAGTTTGTTGATATACAGTTGTTTATATTACTCTTATAATTCCTTTATTTCTGTAAAATTAAATGAATGTCTCCTTTTCCATTTCTTATTTTAGTTATTTGATACTCTTCTCTTACTTTTAGCCAATATAGCTAAATCTTTGTCAATTTTGTTGATCTTTTCTTTCTTTTTTTTTTTTACCTTCCCATCGTTGATCTTTTCAAAGCACCAACTCTTGGTTTTATTGATTATCTCTATTGTTTTTCTGTTTTCTATTTTATTTATCTCTGCTCTAATCTTTATTATTTACTTGGTAATGCAGGCTTTGGGTTTAATGAGATCGTTGATTTGAGAGCTTTCTTTTTTAGTGTAAGCATTTATAGCTACAACTTCCCTCTTGTTATTGCTTTTGGCCTATCTCATCAATTTTGATATGTTGTGTTTTCATTTTCATTTATTTCAAGATATTTTCTAATTGCACTTGTGATTCATTCTTTGACTCATTGCTTGTTTAAGAGTGTGTTAATTTGCACAGATTTGTGAATTTTTCAGTTTTCCTTCTGCTGTTGATTTGTAGTGCATCCTATTATACTGGGAAAGATAGTTTGTATGGTTTCACTCTTTTACAATTTGTTAAGACATGTTTATGCTCTAGCACATGGTGTATTCTGAAGAATTTTCCATGTGCACCTGAGAAAAATGTGTATTTTTGTGTGGGGTGAAGTGTTCTGTATATCTTAGGTCTAATTGGTGCATAGTGTTATTCAAGTTAAGGGAAGTTTAAATTTTTCCCCTGAAGGGTTGGTAACTTGAGTCTATAAAACCAACTTATAATAGATTAACAGGAAAAAGCATACAGATGTATTAATGTGCCTTTGGGCATGGAAGTCAGACAAAATATGAAAACCTCAAAGAAATGACCAGATGGTTGATGCTTTTAAACCTTCTTGAGGTTACAGAAGGAATAGGGGCTTGGAAGAACATGGCAAAACAGGTTATGCTGTGAAGTCAGGTTGTGGGAGGGAGAAAAGAGGAGAAAAGGGATGGAGCAAAGGTAATCTTGTTAAGTAGATGAAACCTCACAGGGATCAGCACTCAGAAAGAATGAATGGTACCCTTGGTAAATGCTGATCTGTTAGACCTTTAAAGGTATAAGACTCTCAGTTAATCTTTTCTAGATCTGGATAAGTGGGGAGGGTCTCAGAGAAAGCTTATTTGCATCTGTTGTTTACTTCATTCTACAGCTGTAAACTTTCCCCTCAATAGACAGCTTTGCAGGGCTGTTCTTGTGTTTGCAGGCCCTCTGTATAGCCATCTCAAAATATGACAAATGGCATATTTTGAGGTAAAATATGTTCAGTCTCCTTGAAATGTTTGTATTTCCTTACTGATTTTTCTATCTGGCTGGTGTATTTATTACTAAAAGCGGGGTATCAAAGTCTCCTACTGTTATTGCAGAGCTATCTATTTCTTCCTTTAATCTGTCAATATTTCATTTAAGTATTTTGAAGTTCTGATGTTTGGTGCATATATGTTTATAATTGCTATATATTCTTGGTGAAATCACTCTTTATCATTATATAATGTCCTTCATTGCCTCTTGTAACAGTGTTTGACTAAAAGTCTGTATTGTTCTGTTACTAGTATAGCCATTTTTGCTCTTTCTTGGTTACTATTTGTATGGAATGACATTTTCATCCTTTTACTTTTAACCTGTGCATGTCTTTAGATCTAAAGTGAGTCTCCTATAGGGAGTTGATAGTTGAGTCTTTTTTTAAAAATCCATTATGTCAATTTATGTCTTTTCATCCATTTACATTTAACGTAATACTGTCATGAAAGGACTTACTTTTGCCACTTTAGTAATTGTTTTCTGCATGTTTTATGGCTTTTTTTTTCATTTCTTGCCTTCCTTAGTGTTTAGTTGATTTTTTGTAGTGACATATTTTCATTTCCTTCTTACTTTCTTTTGTGTATATTCTATAGATATTTTGTGTGTGGTTAACATGGAGATTACTTATAATATTGTAAAGTTATAATGATCTATTTTAAATTAAAACCAACTTAACTTCAATTGTATATAAAAACTCTATTCTCTTATAGCCCCAGTCATCTATTTTATCTTATTGATGTCATCAATTACATCTTTATGTAATATGTACCCATTATCATTTACAATTATTTTTATGCATTTGTTTTCTAAATTCTATAGAAAACAAAACATGAAATTACAGTCAAAATTAAAATAATACTGTTTTTTATATTTGTCAATGTATTAACTTTTGCTGGAGAATTTTATGTTTTCATATGGCTTTGATTACTATCTAGCATCCTTTTGTTTAGATTTGAAGGACTTCCTTTGGCATTTCTTGTAGGGCAGGTCTAGTGGTAATCAATGACCTCAGCTTTTTGTTTATCTTGAAATGTCTTGATTTTTCCCTCACTTTTGGAGGGCAGCTTTGACAGATACAGAACTTTCAGTTGATAATTTCCCCCCTAGCACTTTAAATACATTGCACCACTACCTTCTGGCTTGCAAGGTTTCTCTTGAGAAATCCACCAATAATTTTATTGAGGACCTCTTATATATGATGAATCACTTTTCCTTGCTGCCTTCAAGATTCTCTCTTTCTCTTTAGTATCTAAATTTTGATTATAATGCATTTGAGTGTGGGTCTTTTTGGGCTTATTCTACTTGGAGTTTGAGAGAGTCTTTGTAAGTACATGTCTTTTCTCAAATTTGGGAAGTTTTTAGCCATCGCTTCTCCAAATGATTTCTGCTTTTCTCTCTCTCTTTTCTCCTTCAGAACTTTTATACTTGTCCTCTTGATGGTGTCTCATACTTCCTTTTGGCTCCGTTCACTTTCTTCATTCTTTTTTCTTTCTGTTCCTCAGACTCAATAATTTCAAATGCTTTGTCTTCAGGTTTGATGATTCTTTCTTAGGCCTGGTCAGGTCTGCTTTTGAATTTCTTTAGTGAATTTTTCAATTTAGTTATTTTAGTCAGCTTCTAGTTTTTTTTTTTTAATTATGTTGATGCCACTCTCTCTTTAATAACTTAATAATAATAGAAGATAAGGACTAGGTAACAAGATTGGACTCAAAATAGGTGTGTAGTTTAATCCTATGGTCTGTCATGTTAGGTAACCTGCTACATTGTCATCAAATGAGTTTAGTAGAAAACACTTCTATCACTGAAGAAGAGTTTAGGGTGCATTCTAACCTCCTGGAGAGCAGAATTAATTGATAAACTGATATTGGCCATTAAATCTCTCAGAGGTTTATCAGTATAAAGGTGACTTTCTTTCAAAATGCTCTATATTTAAAACAATCAGCTTTCAAAATATTCTTATACAATGGAGAAAATATTGTGCTCTGAATTTTAAAAGACAGGCACTGCCAGTTGCAAGGTTTTGTTAGCGGTTATAGAACAGGACAGGTTAGATTTCTGTCTGGTAGTGTCTTCATCATCAGAATGTGACATTCTTCCCTTATGCAAGATGCATAAATCATAATATCTCTGTGAAAAACCTCACAGTTGTGTGATTCTCTATCAGTGGGCTGTCTCTAAGTCCTGAACAAAGTGGCAGCTGGAGTAATAATGCATTAGGTTTAGTTTTTGTGTCTCAAGACACAGACTTTTTGCATGGCAAAGAGAAAATATATTAAGGCAGGGTGCAACCATGAGGCACCTTTGACCTTACACATAACTTAGCTTATTCTTTGCATTGTCCTTAGTAAGGAGTTTACATTTTAAATTTTTTAAATGAGATCTGGCTCTGTTACCAGGCTGGAGTGCAGTGGCATGATCTTGGCTCACTGCAGCCTCCGCCTCCTGGGCTGAAGCAATTGTCTTACCTCAGCCTCCCAGGTAGCTGGGGCTACAGGCTCAAGCCACCATGCATGGCTAATTTTTGTATTTTTTTGTAGAGATGGGGTTTTGCCATGTTTCCCAGGCTGCTCTTGAACTCCTGAGCTCAAGTGATACATCTGCCTTGGCCTTTGAGAATGCTGGGATTACAAGTATGAGCCACTGTGATGGACTAATCAGCTTTTTAAAGTGCTAAAGATTTCTAAAAAGCTAAACAAATTTTAGAGGATTTATAGAAATACATTTTTAGGAAGCTGGATTATTTAGTTATGTTTGATATGTCATTTATATGACCTTAAACAAATTAAAAGAGAAAAAAACTTTAGTCAATTCACTAGTGTACACAAAAACAGATGATATTTTGGTACATTTTCCACCATCAAATTAATGAAATAACTAATTGCTTTGATTTCTGTTACACAAAGCCCCAAAGCTGTCAAATGCTAGAAAGTAGCACAATTGAATTTATTTGCTTTTTGCAGAAAATGAGGGGCCTTAAAATGTTTGAAATATTGAAAGCAGGTATTGGATACTGGGTTGGTCCATTCTCAGGTTGCTATAAAGAAATAACTGAGACTGGGTAATTTATAATGAAAAGAGGTTTAATTGTTTCACAGTTCTGCAGGCTGTACAGGAAGCATGATGCTGGCATCTGCTTGGGTTCTGGGGAGCCCTCAGGAAACTTACAATCATGATGGAGGGCAATGGGTAGCAGACATGTCACATGACTAGAACAAGCACAAGTGAGAGATGGGGGAGGTGCCACATACTTTTAAATGATGAGAACTCACTCGCTATTTTGAGGACAACACCCAGGGGATGGAGCTGAACCATTCATGAGGAATCTGTCCCTAATGTCCCCATGTATCATCACCAGGCCTCACCTCCAGCACTGAGGATTACAATTCAACATGAGATCTGGTGAGGACACAGGTCCAAACTATATCAGATACCTTCTTAAACTTGTTGGGGAACACATACAAGTTACTTTATTTATACATATATAGTAAAACGGAAGAAGACGGAGAATCGGTCTTAGTGCAGATAGTTAATCTAAATTTCTTTTTTGTTAATTGAGCATAGGTATTTCATATACATTTTTCTTTGAATGCACATATTTTGTTATTGATTTATTTACTCAAAAATATTTTTCAAGTGCTTGAGCTGCACCAGGCCTGTAAGGCACTGATTATGAAAGAAGGTACAGATGGAGACTGCACCCTTAGAAAATTTACTTTTTGGGGGATATAGGCCTTAGAGCTGTGATGACTGCAAACACAAAGTGAAGAGCTGCAAGAAGCTCAAAGACAAAGGTTAGGAAGCTCAGAAAGAGTATTGTTTTTTTCTGGGCAGAAGGGTGGCTTTGTGGGAATGACGCTGTTTAACTTGAGTCTTGAAGACTGGGTAGGATTCAGATATTTAGGGATGAGGAACAGCACTCCAGGCAGAATGCACAGAGTGAGCGCAGCCACGGTGCGGTGGTACAGGCTTTGAAGGGGAGCCCTTGGTTTGAGGTGGGATGCAGGATAAGGATGCGAGGTTTGGAATAAGGCTAGAAAAGAAAGAAAACACTTGAATTTATTGAGTGCTTACTTTGCAGCATGCATTGAGAGTTGCTTGTGAGAATGTCATAGTTTTCAACCCCTAAAACAACTGTCCCTAAATAAGTTTATTTTCCCCTTTTGTTATTTTCTTTTTGTAAAGTGTTATTGTTGCTTTTCTGCAGTTGGGGAAACAGGTGTAGAGAAGGTAAAGGACTTGCTGGAGGTTGCCTCTTACTAAGTGTCAGGACCAGCATTTAGATCTAGTTTCAACTGACTCTTAAGTACGAGCTCTAGCTCTTTCAGTGCCTTGAGTGAAATCCTAATAAAATGGAAGGTGAGAAGTCTCTGAACCTCTGAGGATTTTTTTTTTTTTTTTTTGAGACGGAGTCTTGCTCTGTCACCCAGGCTGGAGTGCAATGGTGTGATCTTGACTCACTGCAACCTCCGCCTCCCAGGTTCAAGTGATTCTCCTGCCTCAGCCTCCCAAGTAGCGGTGATTACAGGCAAATGCCACCATGCCTGGCTAATTTTTGTACTTTGGTGAAGATGGGGTTTCACCATGTTTGCCAGACTGGTCTCAAACTCCTGACCTCTGTCTGCCTTGGCCTATCAAAATGCTTGGATTACAGGCGTGAGTCACTGCGCCCGCCTCCTCTGAGGTTTTGAGCAGATGAGAGGCAATGTTAGGGATCCTTGTTTAGAAAGCTGGTGCAGCCTATGGACTGGGCTGGAGGAAACCTGGTTTTTCAGTTTTATCATCACTGAAAAAAGGTACTAATTTGTGTTTGAAGAAAATTTAACTTGATAATACACCCTTTTCTAGATGCTACTAGGCTGCAGTGATCCCTGGGCAGCTGAGTGCAGGACTGCACTTACAAAATGGTGAAACTTTATTGAGTGCAGTATCAATTGCCATGCTCAGTGCATTAACAGACATTAAGTGATGAGTGATCATAACAACCTGAAGCTTGGTTTATCATAATTTCACTGAAAGGAAAAACAGGCTTAGAGAAGCTAAGTCACCTGTTCAAGGGTAGAGCGGATCAGCAGCAATGTTCAAATCTAGGGTTGTTTCCATGATGTTGTACTAGTCTCCTACTATTTGCCCAGAAAGGCAAAGGAATATTAATTTAAAAAATGGGTTGGGCGTGGTGGCTCACACTTGTGATCCCAGCACTTTGGGAGGCCGAGGCAGGTGGGTCATGAAGTCTGGAGTTTGAGACCACCCTGAACAACATGGTGAAACCCCATCTCTGCTAAAAATACAAAATTTAGCGGGGCGTGGTGGCCATGCTTGTAATCCTAGCTACTTGGGAGGCTGAGGCAGAATTGCTTAAACCCAGGAAGCGAAGGTTGAAGTGAGCCAAGATCGTGCCATTGCACTCTAGCCTGGGTGACGGAACAAGACTCTGTTTCAAAAAAAAAAGAAAGAAAGAAAGAAAAGAATGGCTGCACTCAGTTCTGCCACCTGTGCAGGTAGCCTCCTTCTGGACTCCAGATACCACTGAGATTACCTCATCCCGACCCCACTCTGCGAGCTTCCTGTCACCAGCCATCCCTCTCCTCTTCTTTGTCTTGGTTCACTCCTGAGGGCTTCTTGTGTCATCTTTTATGGCCACTCTAATGTACACAAATCACTTTCACAGACAGCGTCATGAGTATGAGGTGAGCAATTCATCAATGTCAACACATCCTTGATGAACGCTGGTTTGTCTTTGCAAGGCTGGAAAGTGCCCAGTGAACTTCTATTTGCTGTGACTTGTTGGGGATTGAAGGCATTATGGTTGATGAGAGGTTTGAATTCAACCAGCTTATTATTAGTGGGGGTACATGAAGTTTGAAAATCGTTTGTCTTGATCTTTCATTTTCTTCCTTTTTCTTTCTTTCATTTTTCCTTTAATCTTTCCCTCTCCCTCCCTCTCTCCCTCCTTCCTTCCTTCCCTCTTTCCTTTCTTCCTTCTCTCATTCTTTTCTGTCTTTCACTCTCTCTTTTTTAATGTAAGAGGAAAAGGGTACATTGGTCAAAAATGCAATGAGCTAGTTGTTGGTTTTTGTCACAAGTATTCATATGTCCACTTCTGTTTTTTCCCACTTGATAGTTATCCCATTTAGTTTTTATTGCCTTCTCAAAATATATAATTCATGTAGGCTCAGGGTATTTATTGAGTGACTACTATGTGCACAGCATTGCTCTAGGTGTTCTAGTACTACTGTCAAGAGTCATTCACATCAAGATGGAAAGGTGATGACTAAGTGAATGAACAAGATTTGAGATGTCTTGCCTCTTGTGTTTTTCACATACGTATTGGTTACTTCAAATGACATGAATGAAGGTTCTCATGTAAAGCTGGAGAAGAACCAAAGGAAGTCAGTTGCTTTAATGTATGGTTGGTACTTGATAACTCGTAGCACTAATTGCAGCTGATACGAAGACTACAATAGATTTGTTATAAGCACCTGTAATTCCCCTTTATCATGCTTGAATTATATTCTATGCAGTTTGGACAGCTTACAGTCGCTAAAGGCCCATGGATAATATACCTATATCTTTACATATAACACTTCTTTCTGTCAATCTGGGAAAGAATATAGTGAGAATTGACAATTATATTGTTATAAAATGAGCCATCTTTTCTCATTCTTGCCAAGTTCCCTTTGTTGGATGGCCCTAGTGACCAGGGAGAAATCTGAAATAGTGATTTTTCCAGTCTGTCCTTTGAGCTTGAAGAAACATATCTATTATTATTAATTTATTCTAGGAAAATTAAACAAAATGACAGCTTCACAGAAAATTAAGCTTCATAAAATTTCCTTGTCAGATGAGAATAGGCTGAGGATGGTCTTTATTTGGTTTCAATGATTGTGAGTGGGTGTGTGGGGTTCATCAGATTCTGGGTCCTCAGATATTTTAGGCTTCTTATAAAAGGCAAGACTTTAAAAAAATATTGATGAGCTTTGGACTAGAATGAACGTCATGTTTTGGGTAACTTTGGGATTTTGGTGGAGGCTGTGACGGGACAAGGCTGATTCTGGAGCTGTTGTAAACACCTAGGTTTTTTTTGTTGTTGTTGTTGTTTGTTTTTGTTTTTGTTTTGAGATGGAGTCTCACTCTGTTGCCCAGGATGGAGTGCAGTCGTGCAATCTCGGCTCACCACAACCTCTGCCTCCTGGGTTCAAGTGATTCTTCTGCCTCAGCCTCCCTAGAAGCTGGGATTACAGGTGCTTGCCACCGTGCCTGGCTAACTTTTTGTATTTTTAGTAGAAACGAGGTTTCACTATGTTGGCCAGGCTGGTCTCAAACTCAGACGATCTTGGGTTGTATCAGAACATCTGAACTCTCTGTACTGGGGAGCACAGCTTTGACTTGGATTCCTTAGGGCTGGCTGCACCGAATTGGCTTTGAAGGAGTGGGTGGGAGGTTGAAAGTTGTTATCAGAATGTTGCATTATTTGACGACATCTTAAATACATTAAACACAAATCACCAACATTTACTGACATATTTTCATGCATCAGGCATTGTGATGAGAAACAAAAACAAAAACAAAAAGATGAGAACCACAAAAATGAATTACCTAAAGCCACTCCCCAACATTCCTTAAATTTTCTTTTATGTTGTAACATACAGATTATTTTGAGTATACATTCTTAGTCACCAATTTATCTGCTAAGGCAAATAGCCGTGAATGTCCACTTACTAACTTTTCACTTTTAGTTAAGTACTCGAAATATGGTGTCCCACAGAAGCACACAAATTCATACTTTATGAATTGTTTTAAGAGGATTTGCAGGCAATGAGAAGAAAGCCATTTCAGAGAAGATGCTAATCAGAATTTCTCATAATTGTGTGGACATACCTTGCAAGTGAGAGTATAAATGGAGAAGCAGCGACCAAAAAATTCTGCTTTATTTCAAGCAGGTGACGTAAGAGAACTAAAATCCATGATTAAGAAAAATGAAATTGTATAAATTATAGCAGAAATGCCTGTCATCACCTGCTAAAATGCCTCCAGGGGGTTAGATTTGGAAAAGAAAATTACTTATCTGTAATTCTTATTCTCTTTAGGTAGCAATTATAATAGATATACACTCTTGGGTGTAAGTCATTGGTGTGAGAACCAGGAGTAGACTCGAAGTCAGCTAAAGAATTATAACCCTCAAGGAAGGCATACCCTGGGACGTCAAGGGCAAAATGTATATGGAATGTCATTGCCCCTGAATATCATTCCTATCTGACCATTGAAAAAAGCAGGCGAATTTGGTCCCTTGGAAGAAAAGAACAGCTGAGTGGATCTATTATTATTATCATCGTATATTAAATGTATAAAGGTCTAGCCGCAGGCAACATTTGTGAGTTGGGTCTACTCATTTTCTCTGTGCCTTTCTGCCTACTTCAGGAATCCAATACCCACTGACTCGCCATCTCCCTCATTCTGCTCTTAGGAAATACCTCATTAAATTTATTTACACTGAAGCCAAGGCATTCATAGTAGCAAGAACCTGGGAGAGGAAATAAGAAGCCATGGGGCTGGCTATGGCTGGCTCAGGCACCCATTCATCCTGTGATACCAGGTGAGCTTCTGCGTCCTCATTCATACAATGACAGGTTAGAATGAGGGAGCACAATTTCTAGGAACACTTTCATCTCCATGATTCTAGGTAAAGAAGACAGGACCATTAAAAATAGGCTCATTTTAGCGTAAACTTGTAGGCTAAATATGATATCCTTGAATACGTCCTTTTTTTTTTTTTTTTTTTTTGAGATGGAACCTCGTCAGTGGCGATCTCGGCTCACTGCAACCTCTGCCTCCCGGGTTCAAGTGATTCTCCTGCCTCAGCCTCCCAAGTAGCTGGGACTACAGGCACACACCACCATGCCCAGCTAATTTTTGTATTTTTAGTAGAGACTGGGTTTCACCATGTTGGTCAGGATGGTCTCTACCTTTGACCTCATGATCCGCCTGCCTCAGCCTTTCAAAGTGCTGGGATTACATGCGTGAGCCACTGTGCCCAGCCAAATATGGCCTTTAAACCTGAGAATAATCAGTGGAGAAGCCACAGAAGTGAAGACTAGCTTGAGGCATCCATTGGGACCCAGGCAAATATTTGGAGGGTGTGGGGGTCTTGTTTGTTTAATCTAAACCTTTGTGACAGCTACACAAAAACCCAAGACTGGCCCTAAATGCACCTTCGTATAACTTGAGTTGGAACACAATTCACCTAAGAGTCCCTGGGTGAGGGAGCGCTTTCTGAGGCTGCCACCGGGGTGACATTAGTGCCAAGGAGCAATCATTCCTGAAGGGTGACTCCAATGTCTGAAAGAGCTAGGAACATTTCCAGCAACGGGCTGCATCATTGCTAAGGAGCAACTTACACATGGGAGTGTTTCTTTTTTTTTTTATTTCTTTTTAAAGTGCATAGGGGCTAGCTGCTTGCACCTCTTTGAACATAGGGGCAGAAAAAGGAATTTCCTTCTTTCCTGTCTTTCTGTCTTTAGTCTATGCATCTCTTCTCCTCTGAGGCCATTCCGAGCCAAATGAAAGGGAGAAGTGCTGGGAGGTCTTGTCTGGGTTTCATAAGGTTTTAAAGGGAAGGAAAGATCTTTCTTTGGGTGGGAATGTCCAGAGGTTTGCAGGGGTAGTGTGCTCCTGTGCCCATCACCTGCTTTGGCTAATAGTCCTAACCAGATGCACCACTAACCAGTTCTCTATCTGGCCCCCTGCTAGGGACCAGTTCCCACCCCCGCCCCCTGCCAGCATAGATGTACTTCATATGCGTGTTTGAGATTTTTTATAGTGAGGTATGAGTGCACATGGCTCAGCTGGGTCCCCCCTGAGCTCACATCCTAAGAATTCAGCATTGCTTTACGGCCTAAGGCCTGTGGACCTGGGCACAGAGGCCTGAGGAGTGCACGTATGGCCCAGGGAAGTTTCGTCCTTTTCCTCCATTTATCATGCAATTATAATGGCTGAACACTGATAAGAGCTAAATACACAACAGAAAACAAGACACTGTGCTGTCTCCAAGAATTTTATTTTCGGATGGAGTAAGGACATTTCCAAATAAGAACTCTGCAAGATTTGGGGCTGACCCAAACATAAGGTCATTCATTGCCTGCCACCACACCTGCTTTTTCGCTGTTTCCAATGTCCCCATTGTGACAACACACAAAGCATGGTCTTGTCCAGAAAGTGGAATCATATGTAATTTTGGAAAGCTCTAAAAGATTATTTAATTGTTAATATATTGCTCTGGGGAGTCAGAGCCATCCACAGGACACAACTCTTTGGAGAAACAATCCTTGACCCTCATGCTCTGACAGTGAGGCCACAGGAGGCAGCAGGAGATGGGACATTGAGTAGGATTCAGAACACACCAGGAGCCCATGTGACATCGTTGGCCTGTTCTAGTTGCCCTTTTTCTATCAATATTTTCTCACTTCAAATGACCTGGGATGTATGCATTTTGGAGCATAGTTCCCTGGAAAATACACTCATGAGTTCCTTCACTATAGGGATACCTTCTGAGAAATGAATCGGTAGGCAATTTTGTTGTGTGAACATCATTGAGTGCACGTGCACAACCCTAGCTGGAACAGCCTACTTCACATCTAGGCTAAATGGTATAGCTTATTGCTCCTCAGCTACAAACCTGCACATCAGGTTACTATAGTGAATACTGTTGGCAATTATAACACAATGGTATTTATGTCAAAACATATCCAAACATAACAAAGGCACAGTAAAAATACAGTTTAAGGCCAGACGTGGTGGCTCATGCCTGTGATCTCAGCACTTTGGGAGGCCGAGGTGGGTGGATCACGAGGTCAAGAGTTCGAGAACAGCCTGGCCAACATAGTGAAACCACATCTCTACTAAAAATACAAAAAATTAGCTAGGCGTGGTGGCATGCACCTGTAATCCCAGCTACTGGGGAGGCTGAGGCAGGAGAATTGCTTGAACCCAGGAGGCGGAGGTTGCAGTGAGCTGGGATCGTGCCATTGCACTCCAACTGGGGTGACAGTGCAAGACTCTGACTAAAAAAATAAAAAAAGTTTAAAAGATAAAAATGGTATACTCACAGAGGGCACTTACCATGAAAGGAACTTGCAGAACTGAAAGTTGTTCTGGGTGAAACTGTGAGTGAGTAGTGAGTAAATGAGAAGGCCTAGGACATTACTTCATACTACTGTAGACTTTATAAACACTCTACACTTAGGCTACACTACATAATAAATTAACCTTAGCTTATGGTCACCTTTTTACTTTATAAACTTTTTAATTTTCTTAACTTTTGGCTCTTGAAATAGCACTAAGCTTAAAACACGACCATATTTTCTGTTCTTGTGTCAGTTTGCTGAGAATGATGGTTTCCAGATTCATCCATGTCCCTACAAAGGACATGAACTCATCGTTTTATATGGCTGCATAGGCTGCATAGAAAATCAAACACCGCGCGTTCTCACTTACAGGCGGATGTTGAACAATGAGAACACAGGGACATAGGGAGGGGAGCATTGCACACTGGGGTCTGTTGTGGGGGGCCAAGGGAGGGACAGCGGGGGTGAGGTGGGGAGGTCGGGGAGGGATAACGGGGAGAAATGCCAGCTGTAGGTGACGGGGATGGAGGCAGCAAACCACATTGCCATGTGTGTACCTATGCAACAATCCTGCATGATCTGCACATGTACCCCAGAACCTAAAGTACAATTAAAAAAAAGAAAAACAACAACAAAACACAACCATATTGTACAATTGTCCAAAAATATTTCCTTTCTGTATGTTCATATTCTTTTTTCAATTTTTAAAAGTTTTAAATTTTTTCCTTAATTTTTTTTGTTTGTTTGTTAAAAATGAGGACACAAACACACACATTAGCCTAAGCCTACGCCGGGCCAAGATCATCAATCTCATTATCTTCCTCCTCCACATCCTGTCCCACTAGATGGCACTAGATCAAATGTCACTTTCTCATGGAAGCTGACCCTAGCTGCTTCAGGTCTTCCTGTCATCTCCTATGACAACAGTGTTTTCTTCTGAGATCCCTCCCGAAGGACCTGCCTGAGGCTGTTTTACAGTTAACATTTAAAAAATAAGTAAAAGAAGGATAAAAAGTATAGTATCATAAACACATAAACCAGCAACATAGTAGTTTGTTATTACTATTGAGTATTACGGACTGTACATCATTGCATGAGCTAGACGTTTATATGGCTGGCAGCACAGCAGGGTTGTTGACACCAGCTTTGCCACAAACACTGGAGTCATGAGCTGTGCTTTGATGTTACCATGGCTACAATGTCACTAGGCAATAGGAATTTTTCAGCTTTATTATTGTACCGGACCTCAGTCATATATGTGGTCTGTTGTTGACCAAAACATTGTCACATGGTGGTTGGGCGCAGTGGCTCAAGCCTTTAATCCCAGCGCTTTGGGAGGGCGAGGTGGGTGGATCACCTGAGGTCAGGAGTTCGAGATCAGCCTGGCCAACATGGTGAAACCCAGTCTCTACTAAAAATACAAAAAAAAAAATTAGCCAGGCATCATGACACACACCCGTAATCCCAGCTACTCGGAAGGCTGAGGCAGGAGAATCGCTTAAACCCAGGAGGAAGAGGTTGCAGTGAGCTGAGATCACACCACTGAACTCCAGCCTGGGCGACAAGAGTAAAACCCTATCTCAAAAAAACAAAAACAAAAAGCAAAAAACATTGTCACATGGTGCATGACTGTACTACATAAACCGAGTAAACATGGATGTCCTGTATGGGAGATGGAACTCTTCTGTAAGTGACGTGAACTCTACAGGTCACTCAGAGAGATCACATGCTCATCTCTGCTGGAGTGCATCTACAGTGGGGAGGACCTGGCTGCTTCTAGAGCTCTCTGCCTGACCCCTAACTCTTGATGACCCATGTCCTCAGAACGACCAGGAAGGCTTGACACTGAGCAGAATCTCTAATTCACCTGAGATTGATTCGACAATCTCATCCTTTGTGTCACTTCAATTTGCAGATGGTTCCATTGTTGCCAGCTACTTTTCTTAATTTTTTCCAAGTTGCATTTGATAAATTGTTTCATTCATTCCTTCATTCATTCATTCTCTCATTCACTCACTCAACATATATTTATTGTACACCTACTTCATGCCAAGTACTCTTCTAAGTGTGGGGGATATAGCAGTGAACCAAAAAGACAAAAATCCTTGCCTTTATGGAGCTTGCTTTCCAGTGGGAGACGACAGGCAACAAATATCAGTAGGAAAGTAAATCACATTAGATGGTAGTAGTCATGAGTACTATTGGAGAAAAAAAAGCCGGATAAGAGAGATGGGAAGTGCAGTGGGAGGGGTAATGATTCCAAATGAAACGGCTAGGGTCAGCCTCCATGAGAAAGTGACATCTGATCAAGTGACAGAAGGAGGGGAGCCATGTGAATGCTGGGGGAGAACTTTGTGGACAGAGGCAGTGGCTGGAGAGGTGGGAGCCTATGTGGTTAGTTTGAAGCACAGACTTGCCCTGTGTGGCTGGACGGAGGACAGCAGAGGTGCAGAGGGATGAGCTGGTGTTCGCTCACAGATCATTTAAGGCTTCAGGGGTTATTGAGAAGGCTTCAGTTTTCCTCTGAATAACTTGAGACCTGGAAAGATTTTAAGCAAAGGCGTGACATGTCTTGACTTGTGTTTTTAAAGGATTGCTCTCACTACTGTTCATTTTTAACCAGAATTTACCTGAAAAACCTGTGGGGGGTGAAAGGTAGCGGGTAGGGGCCTGGAGGGAGCCCTGAAACACTTTAGGGGCAGGTTTATGCAAAATTGCTCAGAGAATGGGGTGCAAGAAGTCTTCATGGAAGACATATACATTTGTCCTGAGTATCATTTTAAATATAACTTTGTTAATTTGGAAGTATAGTGCACTTACAGAAGAAGGATAAGTCATAAATGCATTGCTTAATGAAATATAATCAAGCAAATACTCCTATCACCATTACTGGGGGTCCAGAGATTAAACATTTGCACAGACTCAGAGGCTTTTGTGCCCCTTTCTTTTTTGTTCTGTTTTTGTTTTTTGGGGGGGGATGGAGTCTCGCTCTGTTGCCCAGGCTGGAGTGCAATGGCGTGATCTTGGTTCACTACAACCTCCGTCTCCTGAGTTCAAATGATTCTCCTGCCTCAGCCTCCTGAGTAGCTGGAATTACAGGCACATGCCACCACGCCTGGCTAATTTTTGTATTTTTAATAGAGACAGGGTTTTACCATATTGGTCTGGCTGGTTTCGAACTCCTGACCTCATGACCTGCCCACCTCGGCCTCCCAAAGTGCTGGGATTACAGGCGTGAGCCACTGTGCCTGGCCCATGTGCTCCTTGCTAATCACAGCTCCCAGCCTACTCTCCAAAGGCAACCCCTCTCCAGACTCTCATGGCGGTCACATCCTTGCTGACCTTATCTTTCACCATCTGTGTGTGGATGTTGATGCACTGTGTTTTTGCCTATTTTGTTGAGTATCTGGCTTCTTTCTCTCTACTTTATGTGTGTGACTCATCCAGGCCGTTGAGGCTGTGGTTTGTTTTCATTGCTTTACATTTCATTGTGGGATTCTCTTTCAATTTTTTTCCACCTGTTTTACTGTTGACAGATATTTGGGTTGTTCCCTGCTATGAATATCCTTGTACAAATCTGATGTCCACATGCAGCCATGCCTGTTGAGCCTATAATCCAGGACTAGAGCTGCAGGGTTGTAGAGTATATGTATACCCATCTTTAGTAGATTACATGATTTTTTTTTTTTTTTTTGATACAGAATCTTGCTCTGTCTCCCAGGCTGGAAGGCAGTAGTGCAATCACAGCTCACTGCAGCCTCAACTTCCTGGGTTCAAGTGATCTTCTCACTTCAGCCTCCCGAGCAGCCAAGTAGCTGAGACTACAGGTGTGAGCCATCACATCTTTTTTTTTTTTTCAATTTTTTTTTTTTTTTTTTAGAGATAGGTTCTTGCTTCACTGCCTGGACTTGTTTCAAACTCCTGACCTCAAGCAATCTTCCCACATCAGTCTCCCCAAGTGTTGGGATTGCAGGTATGAGTCACTGTATCAGGCCAGATTCTTATTATTAGTAGTAGACTACCTCTTCCAGAATGATTGTATCAATTTGCAATCTTGCCAGATGTGTGTGGGAATTATCCTTGATATATATTCTTGCCTATACTTGGTCATGTTACTCTTTTTAATTTTAGCGATTCTGCAGGGTATATAGTGACACTTCAAAAAGTGGTTTTAATTTGCCTTTTTCATGTTACAAAGGAGTTGAACACCTTTTCAGATGTTTATTGCTTATTTGCATGGCCTCTTTTGTGAAGTCCTTGTAAGTCTACTGCTTATTTTCTATTGGCAGATCTTTTTCTTATTGATTTGTAGGGTTTAAAAAAGTGTTTAGGATATGAGCAGGGTATGAGTGACAAGTAACTTGTCTCACTCCCTGGCTTAGCTTTTCATTCTCTTATTGATGTCTTTTGAAGACCAAGTGTTCTTAATTTTAATGTGGTCATATTTATCAATCTTTTCCTTTACGGTTTGTGCCTTTTATGTCCTATTTTTAAAATCTTCCCCTTCTTTCTCTATTATCTTATAAAGTCTATTTTGCCTTTCACGTTTAATCTAGAATACAACTGGATTGACTTTTGCGTATGATATGAGGCAGAAATGCTCCCTTCCATGCTCTCTCTCTTCATTCCTTCTTTCCTCCCTTTCTTCCTTTCATTTTCTCCTTTTTCTTTCTTCCCTCCCTTCCTCCGTTTCTTTCTTTTTGAATCCTTTCCTCCCTACTGTTCAGTGTCATCTCTACCATAAATCAAGTGTCCATAGCTACATGGGGGATTGTTCTTCAGATTTCATTCTAAACTAGCTCATTGAAAGAAAAGTCTAAAAACACCAGAAGTCGGACAGTGGTTCTCAAGTTTGGCTGAGGTTTGGAATCATGAAGATATGGAAGCCTGGGTCCCACCTCCAGGGATTCTATCTAGTTCACCTGGGATGTGGTTTGGTCATCAGGATCTTTAAACCTCTCCAGGTGGCTCTGATGGGCAACCCTGGCTGAGACTCCGGGATAATTAACAAATAACTTTTTAGTACAAATGCGTCCCAAATAGGGCAGGAGACATACTTATGCTAGTAATTACACAGTTAACCTGACATTTCTATTTAACAGTGTTCTATATATTATATATATGGGAATGTCTATATGTCTATGGACATTCCTATTTTATATATATATATGTATATAGGTGTTCCTATTATATACATACATGTATATAGACATTCCTATTATATATATACATATATAGACATTCCTATTATATATATAACATATATATAATAGGAATATATGGAGGACCTGGTGGCATTACCAAAAATGTCACTCGCTTTAATGGGGTTTCAGACTTAAGCAGGCAAACTTAAGAATGAACAATTGAAATATTCTTTGGAGATCTGCACAGAAAAAGACTGAGAGAGTAATTTCACAAAGTCAATGATTTTGTACAATTAAAACCAATAGAGAGAATCATGAGCACCTTCTTTCTCATTTTTCCCAACTAGACAAAGTGAAGTAATTTAATTAGTTGGGTGATTCATAGACAGGACAGTGTCATGGATGGCCAGTTTGTAGAAACAGATGACAAGACCTCCCCCTTCCTTCCCATGTCTGTAGATGTACGAATGCCTAAGTCTCTACCACCACTGGAGAGTCTTTCCTTCACCTCTCAGCCCGTCAGATGTTGCTTTTGAGTTCCTTGGAAAGTTCTAGAAGGAAAAGACCTCTCGCTACCCACTTAGACTGATACTGTTGTGTGATCACGAGGCTTAGAGTCCTTCACAGCAGTTCTTTTGCTTCTGGGTTGTATCAAGAAATTATTCCACTACCATTTTGGGGGGATTCCTGACTCTTGCTAAGCACTGAAACATCCATTTATTCTCAACTTTGAGAGATTATGTTGTCTTGAAGGCAGAAAGGGTACAGGTATGAATAAATGGTTGAGGCTGAGTTCATTATACTAATGGTGCTTTTTAAGAACATTATCACCTTCTTATAGCATCCTATTTGATTTGAACAGTAACCCTGCCTGCTGGGTAAGTAGGGCAGGCATTATTTCTTTCCTTTATATATAAGAAAATAAGCTCAGCAGAGTTAAATAATTGCATCAAGTTATCCATCTAGTATATGACAGGTAGCAGAACGCAGGTCCTCTGGCTCCTACTGTCTTGCTTTTTCTAGTACTAGCACTCCCTGAGAGAGCACTACCTACATTTGCATGATCCTAACCACCACTTGAAGATCTTGTTCAAAATGTGTAGATTCCTAAATCCTTTCCCTGACTATTCTAATGCCCTGACCTTAAGAGGTAACTCAAGAGTCTGTAATTGAAAGACTGACCTTAGTGAATTAGCAGAGACGATTGTATTTGTATTTGAAAGTTATCATTGGAATTCTTTTTTTTTTCTTTGAGACAGGACCTCACTGGGTGTACATAGAGTATATGTATACCCATCTTTAGTAGATTACATGATTTTTTTTTTTTTTTTTGGATACAGAATCTTGCTCTGTCTCCCAGGCTGGAAGGCAGTGGTGCAATCTCGGCTCACTGCAGCCTCGACCTTTCTGTTCAAGCAATCCTCCCACCTCAGCTTCCTGAGTGACTGGGACCTCAGGTGTGCACCACCACAAAAGGCTAATTTTTTTTTTTGTATTTTTTGTAGAGACAAGGTCTCTCACTATGTTGCCCAGGCTTGAACTCCTGAGCTCAAGTGATCCACCTGCCTTGGCCTCCCGAAGTGCCGGGATTACAGGTATGGGCCACCATGCCTGGACTCACTGAAATTCTTCATTAAAGTTCTGGTAATCCCAGCCACTTTGGGAAGCAGCACAAAGAAATTTAAGAGAAATAGTTGCTGCATCTTTTGCAAAAATTGTTGTTATTTATAGTTTGCTTGACAACATTAAGTTGCCAGGCGGAAATATAAAAGTGACTTAATTATTTAACTTGTTTGCATGTCTGCTTTTGGTGTTAGTGGGGAATAGTTGAGGAAGAGGTCTCTCTCTTTTAGCTTTTGGTCAATGTAATCCATTTATCTAATGAATGTTTACTGAATATCTATAATACACCAGGCACTGTGCCAAACACTAGAGTTAAAAAGTTGGATGAGACCCAGTCCTTGCCTTTGAAAGAGAGGCTCATAGTTTACTGAGTAGACCGACATGCATATCTATAGATTATAATACATGTGATTGATGGATTCATAGGGATGTGGATTCCGTGTTCTGGGAGCACAGAAAAGGGAATATTCTGCTCTGCTGGGATTGAGACACACTCCAAGAGGTGAGAGGGTCTTGCTTTGAGTTTTCTTGGATGTTGATGAGCCTCCAGCCTTCACTCTGTGTTGGGCGGACAACTTCAGGAACACTAAACCCTTTCCTGCAGGGCCAACTCAAAAGACAAATACCATTCAACAAAATTTGAATAATTTGATATTTGAAGTCAAATGGCAAGTGCCTTCCAGCCTGCTGGGTTTCCCACATCCATCGCTTCCTAGGAAAGACCCGAAAATGAGGTCAACACAAACCAGGTGGGCTCTGAGCTTGGGTCTAGCCAGCCCCTTTTGTAATTTGGAGGAGAAAGGTAATTATCAGGCTGGAAGCCCGCAGAGCCCATAGCACACCTTCTTCGTGTTTCAAGAAGGCTGCTTGTGTATTTGCAGCCTGATTTCAGGTGTGTGGATGTCAGAGAGATTGATGCCATCTTCAGTGACCTGTGATAGCACATCCTTACAGCGCTTCATCTTTCTGCCTTGCTCAGCAAATTCCATAGATCATAACTCCAAAGAGAGCCTTTGGAAAAGGGCACCAAGGACAAACCTGGCCTGTTCAGAATCTAACTTCGAGCTGCTCCTCACAGCTCTTTATTACCATCAGTTAAATTGTTTCTTTGTCAAGTTTCCTCGTTTTATTTAATACAGTTTTAATTCCTGTTCTCTCTACCATGACTCTTTCTCCCCTCTCTTTTTCCTACTCCCCCTCTTTGAACCCAACTGCCTAAATCATTTTTCACCCTTTGCTTTGATGGCAACCACTATAAATAAAACCAGGGAGCAGCAAGTACCCCAGGAGAGGGGTGAGGGGTCACAGAGGCTGCCCTCGGAGGGCTCGGCTGGGCTCTCTGAAGTCAGATGGACAGCCTGTTTCATGCCCCAAATCCCTCTGTTATCCTCCCCGCAGGCAATATTTTTGTTTTCACTCAGCTCCCTGGAATGCAGAGCTCTTTTAGAGGCTGATCAAGTGAAGAGCTTTGTGTCTGGGTAGCCTTTCTCTTGACCTGGAGAGAGAAGTTGGGGGTGGGGAAGGAAGGAGTAGATAGAGTCCAGAGGGAGAAGTGGCTTTCTAAGACCACCGCACTGAGTGTGTTTCATCTCTGAGATCCATTTATGATGATGGGTTTGCTTGTTAATGTAACTTCCTGTTTTGGAGGTGTCGCTGAAAAATATGAAAGCTTTGAATATTTGAGCTCTGGAGGAAAAATGATGATTTTTTGTGCAGCTGGGTGCCTGAAACAATCCACAGCTACTGAATTCTGAGTTTGAATGTCTGAAGAAAGATGAGAAAATCAAAGTAGACAAAGAAATGAACATGTCTTCACCGCTTTCCTGTGCCGGGATTGTGACCCACACATCTCATTTAATCACACAGTAGCAGCCCTCTGAGATGCTGCTAGTGTTCTTAGGTTACCGATGCCAGAGCTAGGGTCCAGGGAGCTTAGGAGGAGAGCACAGAGCCGGTGAGAGGCACAGCCTGATTCTTAACTCCATCCAACCACCCACTGGCCTAAGAGATAGCATTTGTGTCTTACTGACTTCAGGGAGGTATACACATTTTGTTGTTACTAGCAAATGCTACGTACTAGACTCTCGCTATAAACTACATTATTAGGGGTGCTTGAACACATATGGCACCTGCAAGTGAAGGGCATGATAAAGGTTGGATGTGCTAAGCACTTCTTAAGATCTTTCAGCTTCCCTCCATCCCTTCCTCCCTTCCTTCTTCCCTCTCTCCCTCCCTCCCTTACTTTCTTCTCTTTTCTCTTTTTTCCTTATTCCTTTCCTTCTTACTTTCTTGCTCTTTTGCCTTTTGTCATTTTTCTCCTTTCTTCCCTCACGTCTCCTTTTTCCCTCCCCACTTTCCCACCTTCCCTCCCTCCTTTCCTTCCCTTCCTACTCCCTCCCCTTCCTACTCCCTTCCCTCCCCTTCCGAATGGCTTGAGACCGAGGAAACAGGCTGCCCGCACAAAACTACGACGCCAC
>CAUYQU010045339.1:0-20196 GCA_963574635.1 Cheracebus regulus | reverse complement strand
AAAAAAAAAAGGCGTCCCAAAAAAAAAAAAAAAGTAAAGTACAAGATAGTATATTTGGAATATGGTTTGATTTACATAAAAATGCACACACGAGAGCACACAGTGGAGGAAAATAAGCAATACATGAGAACTTGTGTCAGGGCTCAAAACAGGAGTGATTCCCATCCTCACTTAAGATTACCTACCTTGTTATTTTTTCAGCATTTATACATCTTTTTAAAAGTGTGCCACGCACATCTGCGTACAGTCACTGGCTTATGATCAGCAGAGATCTCTAGGATGAAACAATATTTAAACTGAAAACCATGCCCCACTATTGCTTCATTCGGGGTCAATCTCACTTGAGTTATTTTCAGAAACGAGTGCACCCAACGCTATGGTAAATCAGACTGGAAGGTTTTGTGTTGTGGAATTTCACCCTTTCTACAAAAAGCTCTCTTCTTTCAAATAAACCCACAGACACCACTCCACAATTTGGGGGTTCCTAGTATAAATATCTGCCTCCCAAACCCTCCATGGGATCAAACGCCACCAAAAATCCTAACCACTTGAACTTAGAAGAGGACAGAAAGTCTTAATTTATGAGGGAGGGGGGGCTTCCCACCTGGAGGGACGAGAACGAGCCACGGTCGTCGGTTCCTGGTTCTAGTCACTTGCAGGAGCTGGCGGCGCCGTGCTCGCTTGACGAGGCTTTCCACCCAGAGCGCATCACGGCCGCCAGCCCGGCTCGGCAAGCCTGGCAATAGCCCCCTCGCCTCCTCCCAGAACCTTCTCTCCCTCTCCCCCACACACGCACACTCACACAGCACATGCACACTCACACTCGCTCACGCACGCGGCCCCCTCTGCCCAGAGCCGCTCCTTCCAGGGCCCCAGGATTCCGGATCCGGGAGATGCAACTTGCGGCGCCTGCCCAGGAGGCTCGGCACCTGCTCGGGCGCCGGGCCGCGCGCAGCCCCCCACCAAGCCCCAACCCGAGCCTGCGCCTGCGCCCCGCCGGGAGCCCCGGCGCCTCCGGGGTCCGCGCCCTCACCTTGCTCACCGCGGTCCATGTCTCCCGCCCGCCGCCTCGCGTCCTCTGCGCCCCCGCCGCCTGCAGCCCGTCCCGGCTCGGATCGCCCGCCGCGCCGCGCTCAGCTCCTCCTCGCCTCCGCCCGCGACTCCCGCGAAGTCCCCACCCCCAGAGGCGTCAGGCGCGGCGGCTCCACCCGCCCTCGGCCGGGAGCGCTTTCCCGGGGCGTCACCCAACCACCTGACCCGGCCGACCTGTGCGCTCCGCCACGTCGGCGCAGGCGGCGGAGCGCGAGGACGGCCGGGTGCGCCCGCGACTCCCGCACCGGCTGGAAGTCGGCCCGGAGGAGAGAAGAGGACGACGAGGAAATGGAATCGGCCATAGAGGCTGCGTAGAGCCTGCTTGGGAACCGGGATGGCGTTTGCCTTACACCATCAAGTTATTTATAAAATCAAAAGTTTCCTCCGAGGCCTTGGAGATGCCCTTTCTCTGCATCTGCGAACACCTACTCTCCTACACTTAAGAGTAGAAAACACAGGAACGTTATTTAGAAATGCCAATGGCTCTTTTTTCTCTGTATTCTATTACGTAAATAATGCCCTATGACATCTTCTCTAACTAGGTCACAAACCAGCATAGGTGAAAATTGCAAAGACTCTCTTGAAAATTATATAGCCTTGTCTTTCCATAGAATGGGGATTTTTTAGGTGACAACCTAGGAAGATTTTCATATAATAAAAACTTGTTTTGAGTCCAGGACTGAGAACAACACTCAAATGAATTAATTCAAATGAAATGAATTTAAGTAACCGAAGGTCACAATTATCAGCAGGAATCTTGGAAAAATATGAACGTTGAGGCGTCATGTCTATTGATGAAAGGACAGTTCGAGGTTCCTGTAACAGTACAGTTCTTTATTAGCGTTAACTACCTGTTTTCACGGGGTTTTACAGTTACTCGTCTTCCATGTAGTCACTTTGACTGTATGGGTCATAATCTTCAGGTGGTGTCTCAATTTCATAAACCATCTGAGTCTGCAAATGAGGTGGGCTTCTTTCTGTGTTGACTTTTAGCCCGAAGCATTGTGTAGCACTCGGCAAACAACAAAGAAGCAGCTATTCACATGTTTTAAAATTGTAGTTACCTGAAGTGACTTCGGGCTATTAATATCTCTATACTGTCTCGCTGTATGTAAAGTGTAGCTCTCTCCAGCCCTCATCTTCCAATGTCTTCTCCTCCACGCTAGTGACGTTTACTGTTTCACTCAACCAGATGTGATCTCTTCTCTTTGACTCCTTCTACTGTCACTTCACTTGGCTCGTCTCCTGTGGCACTCACCCCAGCGCTGGTGCCAGGATGCTAACCAGTGTATGTTTCACAGTACCTATTAGGTTACAAGCTCCAGATAGTAAAGTCCTTAAAATGGCCTATTTTAAAAAATCAAAAAATAGGCCTGGTGCAGTGGCTCACGCCTGTAATCTCAGCACTCTGGGAAGCCAAGGCGAGTGGATTGCTTGAGGTCAGGAGTTCGAGACCAGCCTGCCCTTGTGTCTACTAAAAATACAAAAATTAGCCGGGCATGGTGGCACACACCTGTAATCCCAGCTACTCGAGAGGCTGAGGCAGGAGAATTGCTTGAACCCGGGAGGCAGAGGTTGTCGTGAGGTGAGATTGTGCCACTGCACTCCTGCCTGGGCGACAGCGCAAGACTCTGTCTCAAAAAAACAAAAAAACTTCCAGGTGGGCAAAGATTATTTTGGTCATTTGTGCATCCTTTAGTTCTACCATGCAATTAATAAATGTGGTAATTTTAAACCAGGCATGGTGGTGTTTCCCTATAATCCCAGCTACTCAGGAGGGATAATCCCTATAATCCCAGCTAAGGCAGGAGGATTACTTGAACCCAAAAAGGTCCAATGATATGATTTTTAAAAATTTTTTAAATGTAACATTAAGGTAAATTTTGGCATCAGCAGAAAATTCTGTAATGTGGTAAAGAATTTTTGACTAGCTGCTCTGAAATCTATATTGTATAGAGAGAAACATCTAGAGATACAATCTCTCAATGTACTAATTTGTAGATAAATAGCACTTGAACATGCGTGCCCATTACAAATATTTATTGTTTGTATCTGTTTCACTTACTATGTAGTGATGAACTTGTTATGTATACTGAAAGGGAAAAAAAAATCTTGTCTTTTGAAGAGTTTATAGACTTGTTCACATGCAGCAGAGATGGCTAATAGCCTACCTGATAAACAGCTTTCCTGTTTTACTTCCTAAGAGAACCTAAATATTGTTTGGGGTGGCAATGTGCCCAGCTGAAACACTGGGCACTTTAAACTGCCTTCCAGCTAGGGGTGGGTCTCTCATTAATTTCCAGTGAGATGTGAGCAAACTGTACTAGTCGGAATCTCCAAGAAAGCATTTAAAAAGAAGACAGACTTGGCAGCATTACTTGACCCTTCACCCTTCCCATTACTATGTAAAGGGGCAGTAGCCATTTTGCAAGCACAAGGAAGAAATTCCCAAGCCAAGGATGGCAGAAAGAACCCCAAGAATCCATGGCATCAGAGACCTCTTCTTACAGGAAAAAAATAAATGCCTGACTTTGTAAGGCCACTGTAATTGGCTTCCTGTTAGATGGAGCCAAATGCAATCCCAACTGATAGAATGTGCCATATAAAAAATTCACTCTGGCATGCACCCACATAGGTGGATACATGCAATCCTGAGCCTTAATTTTCTCTTTGAGGTTAAATGAGCACTATTCATACTATAAATATCCTAATACATGATATTTCCACAAAAGCCTACTTTTCTCTTGTGTCTTCCTACTTCTTCATTTTTTTTTCTTCTGACAGAATCTGTGCTTACAATTTACACTGTGTTACTTCTGAAATGAACAGATCTTATGATTTAGCACTCTGAGGAATCTCTGGAGGATGGCAAGCACTTAAACAGAGCACCTAGGTGCAATGAGCTGAACCACATTTAAAACGCTGAGTACAGGAAAGAAACACTAGATTTACTTTGTGGTGTTATTATTGTTGATGGAAACATGGATTTTTTTTAAGTTTCTTTTTTCAAAATACTCATTTGTTGGTGAAATTTCTGTAAGAAATTGTAAAATTCCCCCAAAACAAACACATTGAAGCAAATGAAAGTACTGAAAATGATAGATAGAAGTTATGTAAGTGGAAAAACTCTATCCTCTGCCCTCATTGTATGTGCTTTCCTTGACCAATAGCCAGCAGAAATCACACGGAATGTGTAGCAAGTGGGATGCTTTCTGTAGTCCTACCCACCACATTTGTGGGGCCTGGGGCAACAATACAAATGGAGGCCCTGGCTTTTTCTTCTGGCTCTGTCCTTTCACTTTGACTCTGTCCTGCACTGGGCAGGCCCCCTCCCTTGTGTGTGGATGCCTTAGGACATATCCCATCTCTATCCATCGTTTCCCATCAGCCAAGCCTTGACCATCCCTCCATTCTAGGGTTGCACTCAAAAGGACTGCCCTGGGAGGAAAGGCTAAGACCTCAATAACAGATGTTATCTGTTTAGGCAGGAGATTTTGTAGTTATAGTTACCAGATGCACGATTGATAAAGAGGGGGTATATATGTGATCCTAAGAACTACTCATCAAGGAGAACAAAGTGGGAAGTCTCTATGGGGCCCAGGGTGCCCAGGGGAGGGGCTTCAGGTTGCCTGGGTCTAGAGTTGCCAGATAGATAAAAGGACACCCAGTTGAATTTGAACTTCAGATAAATGACAAGTAATTTTTTAGTGTAAGTATATCCCTGGCCAGAAGCAGTAACTCACCCCTGTAATCCCAGCACTTTGGGAGGCCAAGGCAGATGGATCACTTGAGGTCAAGAGTTCAAGACCAGCTGGCCAACATGATAAAACCCTGTCTCTTTAAAACTACAAAAAATTAGTTGGAGGTAGAGGCACGTGCCTATAATCCCAGCTACTCAGAAGGCTGAGGCAGGAGAACTGCTTGAATCAGGGAGGCGAAGGTTGCAGTGAGCCAAGATTGAGCCACTGCACTCCAGCCTGCATGACAGAGCAAGACTTCATCTCAAAAAAAGCAAAAAAACAAAAAAGTATATCCCCTACAATATTTGCAACATACTTATACTAAAATAAAATTTATTATTTATCTGAAATTCTTAGCAAGGTGTCATATATTTCTATTTGTTAAATCTGACTACCTTACATATTGCAAAGGGTAGTTCTGGCTCTCTAATTGTTCAAGCAAGTGAAGGCATATGATATCACAATTTTGAAAATGATATCATCATCCAGAAGAAAGACAGACTCATCCTACTTGAATCATGGTAGTAAACAAAGGGATGAAGCTTAGGAGGCCGAAGAAATCAAGAACAAGTATTGGAGAAAAATTGATTTAATGTCAGGTAATGAACATTTCTTTGCTCTAGGAAATTGAATAGCCATTTTATTGTATTCTCTTAGTCATATAAGAGACTAACTGTGAATATGAAATAAATGACTTTTAAAAATGTGTAGAAATAGGTATTGGCAGGAAAGAGTACTTAACACTAATGGAGGTTGGACATGTAAATCCCTGAACATTAACAGGAAACGATCTCACACTATTGATTTTGGCTACATTAAGAAAAGCCATAGACTACTTAATCTTTCTTGTATGTTTTTCAGCCACTCTGGATTCTGTGTATTTATCAAATTATATGACGAGAACTGGGTAGGGAAAGGAGTGCTCAGAGAGCCATTGTGCCTTTTCTCCTGGAGTCTCCACCATCACCGTTCTAATCTTTTCATCTCTCTCTAAGATTACGCTAGGGCCTAAAATGCATCAGATATATGTAGATTTAACAATTAAATGATTAACAATATTTCTAACTTTTTGATGTTCAACTCAGTGTCTTGCAAACCATTTTACCCCTGTAAAGATAGCTAGTTTTCCAGAATGCCAATGGTCCTCTTTCAGAAATGGTGTAGGCCAGAATGGCAAGTGCCCAGGGTCTTTGGCCGAAGAGCCAAAATCTATGCTACTGTCACCAAAACATAACTCTGCAAGGCCAGAGACAACTGAAAACTCTGGGGTGGATTTTCTAAACCATCATTTAAAACCATCTGGCCAGGTGAGCTGTCTCATGTCTGTAATCCCAGCACGTTGGGAGGCCAAGAAGGGAGGATCATATGGGGTCAGGAGTTTAACACAGGCTGGCCAACATGGTGACTAAAATACAAAAATTAGCCAGGCATGGTGGTAGCACATAGCTATAATCCTAGCTACTTCGAAGGCTGAGGCACAAGAACAGCTTGAACACAGGTGGTGGAGGTTGCAGTGAGCAGAAATGGCACCACTGCACTCCATCCTGAGCAACGAAGTGAGACTCTCTTAAAAAAAAAAAGAAAGAAAAAAGAAAAAAAAAATTCTATAGAGCTGAGTGTGGTGGCTCAGGCCTGTAATCCCAGCATTTTGGGAGTCTGAACAGGATGATTGCTTGAGTCCAGGAGTTTGAGAGCAGCCTGAGCAATATAGTAAGACAAGTCTCTACCAACAAGTCAAAAATTAGACAAGCATGGTGGTTCGTGCCTGTAGTCCCAGCTACTCAGGAAGCTGAGACAGAAGAATTGCTTGAACCCAAGAAGTTGAAGCTACAGTGAGCCAACATTGCATCACTGCACTCAGCGTGAGCAACAGAATAACACTCTGCCTCAAAAAAGAAAAGAAAAATAAAGAAAAAGAAAGAAAGAAAGGAAAACATGACTATCCTGGGCCTCTTACTTAAGCTTCTCTGGTTCACTGTCCTCATCTCTAAACTCTGGAGTCATACTTTAGGATAAAGATGGCATATCACATACATTTTTATTGACTGATTGACTGAGACATGGTCTTGGCTGTTGTCCAGGCTGAAGTACAGTGGCAAGATCATAGCTCACTGCAGCCCAACCTCCTGGGCTCATGTGATCCTCTCACTTCAGACTCCTGAATAGCTGGGACTACAGGCATGAACCACAGCATCTAGCCTTATTTATTTTTAAAATGTTTTTTATTGAGATATAACTCACATATCATAAAGTTCACCCTTCTGAAGTACAAAATTAAGAGGTTCTTATAAATTCTCAACATAGATTCATTCTTCCTCCCTATGCTGCTAAAATTACAGTAAAAAGATAAACTCACAAGGACAAAGAGAATGTGAGTGTTTATGTAATGATAATTGATCTTGCGAACCTGAGAAGGCCAAATGCTAAGGGGGCAGTGGGGAAAGCCAAGAAGAATCTAATTTCCATTGCAGCACTCCCAAAAAGCTCAGGACTTGGCATCAGGTATCTGTCAATGTAGTAAGAAAGTGAGGCTCAAAATAAGAGGATTGGTTGAAAGTCTACTTAAAAAGAAGTTGGGTCCAAATTCCCCCACCCTATTCTGCAAAGAAGAAGACTAAAGTGGTTTCTCTGGTGAAGGAAATTTAATAATCTCTTGACTAGAAGACCAGGTACATTTGAGGATGAGGATTTCCTAATACAGGCAGAGAAATTCATTAGCAGTTTACATCATGAATGCTGTTTCCTCAGCCTTGCTCTGTTTGGTTCCCAGGATGCAAACAACCAGGCCTATACTCTGAAAGTAGGAGACTGAAAGATCCATCTCTTAGGAATTTGACCAACCCAAGAGTAAAGAACTAAAAATGTTGACATTTGGGGAAACCAGATCACCTTATCCTCAAACCTATGGTCACAAGTCTTGCCCAGGTACCTAGAGCGACTAGTCAGTTGCTTCATGCTTATGGCAGGCAGCCATGATCCAGAGAATAGCCCTGATATGGTTTGGCTGTGACCCCACCCAAATCTCACCTTGAATTGTAATAATTCCTGTATGTCAAAGGCAGGGCCAGGTGGAGATAATTGAATCATAGGGGCAGTTTTCCCCATATTGTTCTCGTGGTAGTGACTAAGTCTCACGAGATCTGATGGTTTTATAAACAGGAGTTCCCCTGCACATGTTCTCTCTTGCCTGCTGCCATGCAAGACATGACTTTGCACCCCCTTTGCCTTCCGCCATGATTGTGAGGCCTCCTCAGCCATGTGGAACTGTGAACTAAATAAACCTCTTTCCTTTATAAATTACAACTCTCCAGTATGTCTTTATTAGCAGCATGAGAACAGACTAATACAAGTCCCTTGGTGGAAGATAAAAACCAAAATAAACACCATAAAAAGGCAACTTACAGGAAACAAACAGATCTTTAAAGCTATTGTTATTATATTCAGAGAAATAAGTGAAAATATCCTGAACATGAGACAAAAATAGTTTGCCCTATAAAAAATGGAGCATTCAGAAAAAAGTGAGTTGTTAGAAATTAAATATATTATAGCAGACATTAAAACTCCTGTGATAGGTATCATTTGGGGAATAAAGATCCCCAAGGATGTCTGTGTCCTAACCCCCAGAACTTTTGGCAAAAAGGGACTTTACAGACATGATTAAGGTTACAGATCTTGAGAGAAGGAGATTATCCTGGATTATCAGATGGATAATAATAACATGTGCTGTTTCGTGTTCGTTTTTTGAGACAGGGTCTCACTCTGTCACCCAGTCTGGAATGTAGTGGCATGATCTCAGCTAACTGCAGCCTCAACCTCCAGGGCTCAAGCAATCCTCCCACCTCAGCCTCACAGGTAGCTGGCACTACAAGTGGGCACCACCACACCTGGCTAATTTTCATATTTTTTTGTAGAGACAGGGTTTTTTCATGTTGCCCAGGCTGATCTTAAACTCTTGAGCTCAAGTAATCTGCCTGCCCTGGCCTCCCAAAGTGTTGGGATTACAGGTGTGTGCCCCTGTACCCCACCTACATGTGCTCTTAAGACCTGAGATTCTTGTGGCTAAGAGATGCCACAACAGAAAAAGAGGCAGGAGAGATTTGAAAGCATGAGAGGACTTGACCCATTCTTGTTGGCTTTAAAGATGAAGAAAAGGGGGCCACGGGCCAAGGATTTCAGGCAACCTCTATAAGCTGAATTAGCCCTTAGTTGACCACCATCAGGAAAACAGGACCTTAGCCCTACAATCATGTGACATTAAATTGTAGCAACCTGAATATGCAAGAAACAAATTTTTCTCAAGAGCCTCCGGAAAGAACATAGCTCTCTAGGTATCCTGACATTAGTCCTGTGAGGCTCAGGTTAGACTCCTGATCCTTAGAACCATCAGTTAATACCTCTGTGCTATTTTAAGCCACTTCATGGTTGGCTTGGAGTATAAAGTTAATTTTCTAGAGAGAGGACCAAAAACAAAGCTATGAAAAATAAAGGAGAACATATAAGAAAATCAGAGCCAGGCGAGGTGGCTCACGCCTGTAATTCCAGCACTTTGGGAGGCTGAGGTGGGCAGATCACGAAGTCATGAGGTCAGGAGTTCGAGACCAGCCTGGCCAACATGGTGAAACCCCATCTCTACTAAAAATACAAAAATTAGCCAGGTATGGTGGCACACACCTGTAGTCCCAGCTACTCAGGAGGCTGAGGCAGGAGAATCACTTGTACCCAGGAGTGAGCTGAGATTGTGCCACTGCAACCCAGCCAGGGTGACAGAGTGAGAGTCCTTCTCAAAAAAAAAAAAAAGATTATCAGAAGACTGAAGACTGATCCCAGAGGTCTAACATCCAAAAAAGAGGTCAAGAGAAAGACATGGAAGAAACAGGAAGTCATCAGTGAAATAATTCCGGGAATTTCCCCAAACTGAAGGATTTCCAGATTGAAAGCGCTCACTGAGAACACAACACAAATTTATAAAGTTCAGAATGTTGGAGACAAAGACCCTACAAGTTCTAGAAATGAAAAAAAAATGGTCACATTCAAAGTAAAAGGAATAACAATGGCTTTGAACTCACGAACAACAAAACTAGAAGACAATGGAGGAGTAACCTTAATTTACTGAAGAAAAGTGGTTTCTACCTTATTTTCTTCTTAGATTGAAAGGACCAAATGGAGGCAAGTAAGCAGGTTAGGGATGAGTAATAGTGAAGGATGAATAGAAAGGATGAATCCTCATCATTCATAGCGGAAAATTGGTGGATAATGCCCAAAACTGGAATTATCAATATATGCAAGTTGTTAAAAAAAAAAAAAAAAAAAAAAAAAACTAGGCCAGGTGTGGTGGCTCATGCCTGTAATCCCAGCACATTGGGAGGCCAGGCAGGTGGATCATTTGAGGTTAGGAATTGAAGATCAGCCTGGCTAACATGATGAAACCCCATCCCTACTAAAAATACAAAAATTAGCCGGTGGTGGTAGCATGCACCTGTAGTCTCAGCTACCTGGGAGGCTGAGGCAGGAGAACGACTTGAACCCGGGAGGCAGAGATTGCAGTGAGCCAAGATTGTGCCACTGCACTCCAGCCTGGGTGACAGAGCTAGACTGTCTGAAAAAAAAAAAAAAACCCTATATGATTATGATTTGAAAGTGGTTGCCTTTAAGGAGGAAAATGCAAAGGGTAAGAGGGTGAACTCCAGTGTTTTCTGTTTTGTTTTTTTTCGCGACCATCCTTGTTTGCCTCTTTAAAATAGGTACATGTATAACTATAAAAAAACTAAAAACTGGAAAGTAAAAATAAAAAGACAAAGATAAATTAGTGAGACAATAAGTTTAAAAAAACAAATTAGGTTGCACAAATATACTAGGCGCACAAACTTTTTTTTTAGGGAGAAGCCATTCGCTGTTTCCCTGAATCCTTAAAGTAGCCATGAAATCTCTGTGTTTGTTGTATGCAGAGAGCTCTCAAGCCCCACACATTTCCAGTGAAATATAAGGGCCCCTATTGACACTATTTTCAATTTTCCTTTCAGCTCTGAAAATCCACGGTGTGTAGGAAGATGGACAAAACATCTTTTGTGATGGGAAAGCAAAGCAGATTGTGATCACATTTTTGGAAAAATACATTTGCATATTCGATCTTCTGTGCAGAAAGATATCTGGCAAGACATTAACAAATGTTAATAATAGTTACTTCTTGATGGTAGGCTCAGATTACTTTTTTATTATCCTCTTTAGTTTGTTCTTGGTATTTTTTTTAACACTGAACTTATCATATTAACAGTAATCTACATTATTTAATAGGTACAGGCTGGGCACGGTGGCTCATGCCCATAGTCCTAACACTTTGGGAGGCCGAGGTGAATGGATCGTTTGAACCCAGGAGTCCGAGACCAGTCTGGGCAACATGGTGAAACCCCATGTCTACAAAAAATACAAAAATTAGCTGGGTGTAGTGGCGCATGTCTGTAGTCCCAGGTACTTGTGGGGTTGAGGTGAGAGGATCACTTGAGCTCTGGGAGGTCAAGGCTGCAGTGAGCTATAATTGCACTCCAGCCTGGGCAACAAGAAAAAAAAAGAAATAGGTACAAAGTAGTTTCAGCTGGGATGATGAAAATGTACTAACTGCCATTGGACTGTATTCTTTAAATGGTTAAAATGGTAAATTTTATCTTGTATATATGTTACCAACACAACAAAAATGAGTTATCTAATACTTGCCCTTTATTCACTTCCAATTGATTATTAAAAATAATAGTTAACTATTTGAGAAGGTCAGAAAAAATGTCAAACAAGTTTGAAGAAGATGTGACCAGCCTGAGCAACATAGTGAGACCCTGTCTCTGTATTTTAAAAATAATTTATACAATTTTTTTAAGTTTGAAGAAAACACTGAATACCGTAAAATCTCCTAACAATTCATATTTTCTGAAGGCAGCTCTCTTGGTGGGATGTAACTCCAAAGTTTCTCTCAAAATTTTTTGTTGTTGTTCCACAAGGAAAATGAATTTAAGAGAAGTTCAGGCCAGGCACAGTGGTACACACCTGTGATGGCAGCTACTTGGGAGGCTGAGGAGGGTGGATCACTTGAGCCCAGGAGATTGAGGCTGCAGTGAACCCTGATCGCACCACTGCACTCCAGCCTGGGTGACAGATGGAGACCCTGTCTCAAAAAGTCAAAATAAAAACAAGAGAGAAGTTTGATTCTGAATAGGGGCAGGAGAAAGGTAGAGTAATATGGGTCCTCCATGCAAATTATTATTTTTTTTCTTTTGAGATGGAGTCTCACTCTGCTGCCCAGGCTGGAGTGCAGTGGCACGATCTTAGCTCACTGCACCCTCTGCCTCCCGGGTTCAAGTGATTCTCCTGCCTCAACCTCCTGAGTAGCTGGGATTACAGGCGCACACCACCACATCTGGCTAATTTTGCATTTTTAGTAGAGACAGGGTTTCACCATGTTGGTCAGGCTGGTCTGGAACACCTAACTTCATGATCCTACCACCTTGGCCTCCCACAGTGCTGGGATTACAGGCATGAGCCACTACACATAGCCAATTTTTTTTTTTTTTTTAATTTTGAGATGGAGTCAAAATTTAAAAAAAGATTGTGCCAGTCTGCAGTGCATTCACCCCAAGTGATCCGTCTGCCTTGGCTTCCCAAAGTGCTGGGATTACAGGCATGAGCCACCACACCCAGCCAAAATGTTTTGTCCATTGTTGCAGTTAGGTTCCCAGTCACATAGCTTGGGAGATGGAGATTTGTGTGCAGGGTGTGGATTGGTGAGCACCTGGGATCCGACCTGTTGGGGAGGGAAGCCAGAAGGATTCAATGGGGGAAGAATGGGACTGTGTGCAATGGAATCACAGCAGAGGCCTCATCCCATTCCTCCAGAAACTCTGGAGCCACAATGTCTCTTCAGAGTTGTTCCAAAAGGAAGCAAAAGGCCCTGCCTTTATACTCCCATGCCGATCCACCCGAGGAAGTGGGCTGCCCTCAGGAAATGATCTTGGGCAAGGTGGCTCTTCAAGATTGAGGGCAATTCTCACCAAGGAACTTCCCTGAGGGTCGTCAGCTGCCAACACTCCCAAGTGATGAAGGCAAGATCTGGATGGCACCACTCAGTGTCCTCAACAATCATATACTCTATAACCTCCTGGGCTTTTCTGTCTGTATTATAAATCATCCATATGAATCAGAATAGAACTAACAGCGTCAAGCAGGAAGGTAAAGACTAAAGCTACCTTCCAATGAAATTGGAGTTAAGAATAAGAAGAGGCTGGGCGCAGTGGCTCAAGCCTGTAATCCCAGCATTTTGGGAGACCAAGGTGGGCAGATCGCAAGGTCAGGAGTTCAAGACCAGCCTGGCCAATATGACAAAACCCCGTCTCTACTAAAAATACAAAAATTTGCCAGATGTGGTGATGGGTGCCTGTAATCCCAGCTACTCAGGAGGCTGAGGCACCAGAATTGCTTGAACCTGGGAGGCAGAGGTTGCAGTGAGCCAAGATCGTGCCATTGCACTCCAGCCTGGGCAATAGAGCAAGGCTCTATCTGAAAAATAAATAATCAAATAAATAATAAGAAGAAAAATGTTCCACTCCCCAGATGTTAGGACCTTGATCCAGAGCCTCCTCAGAGAGCCAAAAATGTACTCCAAATGATCTTCTCAAAGCAGCTCCAATGGAAGCTTTACTCATGGTATAGCTTAAGCCCAGCTCTTTTTCTCCAGCCCTAAAAAAAAAAAAAAAGGAAAGAAAAGAAAAGAAAAATACTGAATCCGTTTCACGGATTTTTTCCTAAAGCCCAAGATCCACAATAGTGTAAGTGCTTTTTCTTTACAAAAACATCAAAATAAAAATGATGTGTCATTAAAGAGGATCTCTCTTTCCCTCAGTCATGTTCTGTCTCGTTTCCCCTCGAGGGAAACCGCCAAAGAAGGAGGAGGTTTATAAAGCAGATGACGAGATGCGGATGTGCAATGATCTACCAGAGAGCTGCTCCTGCTGACACGGGAAAGAAATATTCTCCCTCTATCTCTACCAGTAAACCAGCTGAGGTCTCCCCATTACTCAGGGCACTTAGGAAATACTACTGGCTGGCCTAGGGGTGAGCTTCCTGAAAAATATTTCCTCTGGTTCTCTACATTTTCTTTAAGGTTTTGCATTCTGCACTGGAAAAAAGGTGAATCATTTTCTCCAATTCAGACTTTATTATACTCAATACTGGAATTTTAATGAAGCCAAAGATCAACGTGAGGATACATACTAACACTCTGACTCTCTCCACAACCTTGGGGCAACAGAATGACATCTAGCAAATGAGGACAGTACAACACAAAGAATATAAAGAAACCTACTGAAAATCAAATACCTCTTAAATATCAGAACTGTAACTCACCGGAGATCCCCCTTCAAGTTTAGCGCTCTTCTCACTACACCACACAATGGCTTTGAGGGTGAATGAATGCACTGCCACGGTTTAAGTCAGGAGGAAGAAACAGCCACATGTGAACACTTCCTGTTTAACCCAGCAGCCTGGTGCCCATCCCAAGGGGCAGACCTAGAATCAAAAAATTATGGGACCATCATGTGACTTGGGGCTAGAAACTCCTAAGTGAACATCTGGTTTGGTCCTTTGTCTTCAAGGAAATAACTTTCTTGTTATATCCATTTTATTGGAATGGCAGTTAAGTCCAAAGGGGATCAGTAAGTGCTCAGGCCTTAGAGTTAGTGTTGAAGAGACAACCAAACTTGAATCCTCAAAATTACTTTGTGATATAAGAAACAGCCAGACTATTTTGAACTGACTTTAGTCATATTTCAGACAGCTGGGTTTTTAATTTCTTTTTTTTTTTTTTTTTTGAGACAGAGTCTCACTCTGTTGCCCAGGCTGGAGTGCAGTGGTGCAATCTCAGCTCACTGCAACCTCCACCTCTGGGGATCAAGCGATTCTCCTGCCTCAGCCTCCTGAGTAGCTGGGACTACAGGCAGATTCCTTGAGGTCAGGAGTTTGAGACCAGCCTGGCCAACATGGTAAAACACCCCATCTCTACTAAAAATACAAATATTAGCTGGACGTGGTGGCAGATGTTTGTAGTCCCAGCTACTTGGGAGGCTGAGGCAGGAGAATCACCTGAACCCAGGAGGCAGAGGTTACAGTGAGCTGAGATCATGCCACTGCGTTCCAGCCTGGGGGACAGAGCAAGACTCCGTCTCAGGGGAAAAAAACGAATATACAAATGAACAATGGAGGCCAGGTGCGGTGGCTCACACCTGCAACTCCAGCATTTTGGGAAGCTGAAGCAGTAATTCCAGATAACGCCCAGACTGTATGTGACCATAGAACCCTGTCTTACAACCTATGTCAGCCAGTCCAGAAAGCCAACCACAGCCTATGCAGCAATCAGCCCAGGAGAGTTAGGACTTTGCCCATAACTGTCAGGTTCCCTACTTTTTGTCTGATTCCAACTCAGGACCAACCAGAGGAAGCCAAATATGCTCCCCAAACTAATCATAGGAGATGCCCACAGCTAGTTGGCCTGCCTGCAGCTTCCCTATGCCAACAACCTCTAATCAAATCATACCAGAAGCCTTTGGTGGTTTTCGTTTTATTTTTTCATTATAAATCTTGCCCTTCTCCTGGCTGCCTTCGAGTCTCTGCGAAACACAAATGATGGTGGCAGACTCCCTGGATAGAGCAAGCTCTGACTAAAGAGCCTCTGACTGTTCTCATTTGGGTATCTCCGTTTATTTCTATATTTTTCCTGGAGGTTCACAAGACATGAGCTGCACTGCCCGCTGCCGCAGACCCCAGGCTTCAGTCAGGTATGGCTCCGGGAAGGCCCCTTGTGTCTTGCCGCTTGTGGCTTGTTAGTCCCTGATGACTCATGGTAAATCAGCACCAGGCTTTCATTCTGCTCTTTTACATTGAGTTCTTTGATCATTTATTCTGTTTGGTACCCAGGTTATTTATTTATTCCCATTTGCTTGGCCTCCTTTGTGGAATCAGTTCCATTTCCTTTTTTTTCTTTCTTTCCTTTTTTTTTTTTTTTGAGTCTTGCTCTATCGCCCAGGCTGGAGTGCAGGGGTGCGATCTCGGCTTACTGCAACCTCTGCATCCCTAGTTCAAGCGATTCTCCTGCCTCAACCTCCCGAGTAGCTGGGATTACAGACCCACACCACCATGCCTGGCTAATTTTTATATTTTTAGTAGAGACAGGGTCTCACCATGTTGGCCAGGCTGATCCTCATCTCCTGACCTTGTGATCCTCCCGCCTCGGCCTCCCAAAGTGCTGGGATTACAGGCATGAGCCACCACACCCCGCCCCTACTCAGTCCATTTCTTCTCATCCTTTTTGCTCCTGTTTGTGCTTTCAATTTGCATTACGCTGTCTAAAAGGATTAACACAAAAAGAGAATCAAAAGGTATAGCCCAGGTATAGTCCCTATTAGCAAATTTCTTTTTAAATCATCCTCACAGACTGGGGAATTTGTGGTTCTCACCAAACTGGTAGCTATTCAGACAAATTTTGTCATGGATTACCAATAAAACTGAATAATCCATTTCGGTCTTTGTCTTGATTTTTTTCCCCCAGAAGCTTGGCTTTGATCTAGAGAGAATGCTGTCTCTGTTTTACTGCATACTAGGGGGCACAGATTGTGGGGTCTGCATTCAGAGGTGGCCCATTGTCAGGTTGGGGCCTGAGACACAAAGTGTACAATCATTACTTTTAAGTAATTGTTGCCCCCTCTCCTGGGGTTGTGTAAGTCTAGATCTTCTCCTCTTCCAGGAGAAACTTATTCTTACTGGCACTCTCATTATAACCCTAATTCTTGTGACTTCTTTCTAAATGCATGACTTCACCACGGTCCTTCAACGGCCACTCTGGGGAAACATTTGGCTTAAGCAATATTGTTCATTTGAGAGGACCTTAGAAAAGAAAGGAAATAAGCTTTCTCATGTCCAGTGGGCACTACTTTTTATTGGTATGTGGAGGCCTCTGAATGAAATTCTGATTCAATAATTGGTTCACTAAAAAACTATCTGGCCAAAGCTAATGAGGAATTGGACAAAGTTAAGCAATAACCAACTAGATTCATTTCCCTAGTAAACCTCCCCACTGCTGGTTCTCAGCTGCTTCCCTATATCCAGCCCTCCCTCTTCTGCCCTATTCTTGTGATCTTTCTCCTTCTGCCCCTCCACGGACTCCTCCTTCTGCTTCCCCCGAACCCAGGCTCCCCAGCCTTTCCTGACAACTTTCCTCAGACCTGAAAATATCTGTTGCCTCTAAAGAGCAATCCTGCCCTTGAACCAGCATGCAACTGTAAAATTTAACCTTAGACCCTCTGAACTTAATCATCATTCTCAGTACAAGCATGTGAAACATCAGCAGCAATAATACATCATCTGTGGAAACCATAACAACACTGCACTCAACTAGCCCAAAGGGTCTCACCCAGAAGATCGTGTTAGCTTCTTCTTCCCGCCTTGAACCATGGTCAAATCCTATTAGCTTAATCTAGACACATTTATGCCAGAATGCTAGTTCACCTCTGTTCTTCCCAGTTAGGTGAACCAGTAATTCCTTTTTTTTTTTTTTTTAATTTGAGATAGAGTCTCACTCTGTCCCCAGGCTAGAGTGCAGTGGTGGGATCTCAGCTCACTGCAAACTCTGCTTCCCAGGTTCAAGCGATTCTCCTCCCTCAGCCTCCCAAGTAGCTGGGATTACAGGCACCCACCACCACACCCGGCTAATTTTTTGTATTTTTAGTAGAGATAGGGTTTGACTATGTTGACCAGGCTGGTCTCCAATGCCTGACCTCGTGATTCACCTGCCTCAGCCTCTCAAAGTGCTGGGATTACCGGCGTGAGCCACCATGCCCGGCCAGTAATTCCTTTTTTAACTTAAGCGACCTTGAGTTGAGTGTCTATCACTTGTAATCAAAAGAATACTGATGGCGGAGTGTGGAGGCTCACACCTGTAATCCCAACAGTTTGGGAAACTGAGGTAGGAGGATCACGAGCCCAGGAATTTGAGACCAGCCTGGGAAACATAGGGAGACCCCACCTCTACAAAATATTTAAAAATTAGTGTGGTGGTACATGCCTGTGATCCCTACTTGGAAGGCTGATGTGGAAGGATCACTTGAGCCCAGGAGGTTGAGGCTGTAGTGAGCTGTAATAGTGCCACTAAACTCCAGCCTGGATAAGAGAGTGAGACCCTGTCACCAAAAAAAAAAAAAAAAAAAAAAAAAAAGAATGCTGATGAATATAATAGAAACTTACAAGATATGCTAAGTAGTATGATTTAGATCTCGAAAGTCATGTGTAGTCACAGGTGAAGGATTTTAATCACATGAGTGATATGGCCACTCTAATGGACTTTCTCTGATTGGTCCTGAATTTGAAGTGAGGACAAAAAACAGAGAAGCTGGCAGTCATTGACCCAATCCTGACAGTTCTGTGCTGATTGCTGCAGAGGTTATGATTTGGTTTCTTGAACTGGTTGTGGGTCAGAGTTCTTTGTTATAGATGTCTGTTCATTATCTTTTCTTTTCTTTTTTTTTAAACAGAGTCACACTCTGTCACTCAGGCTGGAGTAGAGTGGTACGTTCTTGGCTCACTGCAACCTCCACCTTCCTTGTTCAAGTGATTCTCATGCCTCAGCCTCATGAGTAGCTGGTTTACAGACACACGCCACCACATCCGGCTAATTTTTGTATTTTTAGTAGAGACAGGGTTTCACCATTTGGCCAGGCTGGTCTCAAACTCCTGGCCTCAAGTGATCTACCCACCTTGGTTTCCCTAAGTGCTGGGATTACAGGTGTGAGCCACTGTACCCGGCTGGATCATGTTCTATTTCTATATTCAGTCTCTCAGTCCTGTTTTGGTCTCTCACTTTTGAGAAATTTCCCAACTCAGAAAATGTTTGAGATCCAGACCTTTACTTCTTGAAGATTGTCCAGTTGTCTCCATTGCTAAATGGGAGATCTGGACTTCTTGTTGTGTCATCATTGTGATCGTCCAGCAAGAAAGTGACTAAGTGGATACATTTAAGACACTGAAGAGAATATAGTAGATCAACATGATGACCACTATGACAAAAACAAGAGCAATTAACATCGCCTGGAAAATGCTTCAAAACCAGGAACCCCAATCGCTCAACTCAGAACAAGAGAACACGACTGTGGGTGGGACGAGAAGTACAGTTTTTGAGTAAGGCGTAGTGCCTTACGAGGTTCTTTTACAGTAGTTCCTGTAAAGTGTGTGTCTCAGTCACTTGATATAAATTTGATTTGCCTCAGGTTAAACTCAACAATAAGGGCTGTAGCTCTTTAGAATAGAAATGCTTCAACCCATCCTGAAAATATACTCAAAATAACTAAACATACTCAAATTCCATGGAGAGAATGAAATCGATGCAGGAAGGCACTCAAAGGGCTCTTGAAGCTTTGGTTCCTAGTTGTGTCCCACCCTTACAATTTTTCTAAAATTATGTTGTTGACAGGTGACACATGACCGGCAAATAACCTCAGCCATCTTTTAAAATTTTCCCCATCAGGCTGGGCGCAGTGGCTCATGCCTGTAATCCTAGCACTTTGGGAGGCTGAGGCAGGCGGATCATGAGGTCAAGAGATCAAGACCATCCTGGCCAACATGGTGAAACCCCATCTCTACTAAAAATACAAAAATTACCTGGGCGTGGTGTCACACGCCTATAGTCCCAGCTACTCGGGAGGCTGAGGTAGGAGAAATGCTAGAACCTGGGAGGCAGAGATTGCAGTGAGCTGAGATGGTGCCACTGTACTCCAGCCTGGCGACAGAGACTCTGTCTCAAAAACAAAAACAAAAACAAAATTCCCCATCAATGTTGATTTGATGCCTGGCTAATTTTTTGTATTTTAATTGAGATGGGGTTTCACCATGTTGCCCAGGCTGGTCTCGAACTCCTGAGCTCAGGTAGTTTTTCTGTACCATAAGGAGTAGTTTCATGGAGAAATTTAGCTAATGTTTATTTGAAATCATCTGGTGTCACTAGCCTGGTTGGAGGCATTAGAGATTATATGTGTGAAGGGTATAACCAGATTTTTTCTATTCTTCCTTTTTAAAACAAGAAACTACAAATTGATATTTTGTACTGGCCTCTTTGAGTCTCTCCAGAGAGTTATCTTTTGAGGGTTTAGTTGGGATCATAACCTTGATTAAGGCTTCTTGTTAGGAAATGCTGCTAGAGCTTTTTTTTTTTTTTTTTTTTTTTTTTTTTTTTTTTTTTTTTTTTTTGTTGTTTGTTTTTTTTTTTTTTTTTTTTTTCTTTTTATTAAATTACATCAATACACCAACAAAACCACACACCACCCCCCCCCCCCACCCCCCCCCT
>CAUYQU010045338.1:0-45000 GCA_963574635.1 Cheracebus regulus | reverse complement strand
TAAGATCCAGGGTTCTGAAATTCTGGTCTAGGTTTTTGTTTGTTTGTTTGTTCTCTTTTTTGCCTTACTAGATCTCTAATTCATATGTCGAGTCCTTGATATTCTCAAATGGGCTCATTTCTATATTCAATACAACATCCTGGTCTAGATGTTGACACTGTTAGATGGATGCACAGTGACTTAAAAATATGTGTTCAAATTCTTCAGTACTCTTTCCATCAGGAGATGAAGTGTAATTCCTCTTTACTTGAATATAGGCCAGGCTTAGTTACTCACTTCTGACTGATGATAGAATTTGGCTGTATGATAGAAGTGATGCTGTATGACTTCCAGTTGAGGTTGTAAAAGGTAACACAACTTCCCTTTTGCTCTCCCTTGGTACACTTGTTCTTGGAACCCATTCACCACTCCATGAGGAAGCCTTACAGCAACGTGAAATGCCTGTGTGTGGGAGTTCTGGCCACAGCTCCAGCAGAGGTCTGACCTAGCAGGCAGCATCAAATGCCAGGCAAATATGTAAGCAAATCTTAAAATGATTTAAACTTTTCAGCCTTCAGACCACTATAGCTGATGCTAAATGGAACACAACCAAGCTGTCCTTGCTTTAAATCATTAAGTCTTGGGGAGGTTTGGATACACTGAATACAACACCCAGGTAGTTTTATTCGTGTATATTTACTGTGTTGAACAGTCCCTATGAGCTGACAATGCGCTTTGTGCTGGGGATAAAAAGAGGAACTGAGGAAGGAAGGCTATATACCATGATCTAGGCACTGTGATTTGTGATACCTCACATATAACTTCTTAAAGGATTCTTAAAATTACCAGAAAAGAAGTTATAATTATTATTTTCATTTGTTAGAGGAGAAACTGGATAGCAGCAAGGTTATGTGTTTTGTTTGGATTACATGAATGGTAAACAGTAAAGGTAGGGTACAAATTTAGTTTTTAGGGCAAAAAGTTGAGTTAGGACTCACGCTTATTCTTTCTCTCTGTCAAGGGATGATTAGGAGGTAGTTGCTGAGTCTGAAGATATTATATTTGGGATACACTCATAAATAATAATTAAGCAACAAATAAATGCTATATATAATAGAGGTATATGCATGGTGCTTCAGGGGCATTGGAGGTGAAATGATTCTTTATTCTGACCAGACCTCCGGAAAGAATGAAGTCTTCTTTAGATTTTGCATATGAGTTAGTAGTCACTTGGATCTTAAAAAGAGGTTTGGGAGAAGAAGGATTTAGAATACTCAGATAAGGGTGAAAAACATGGCAAAGTCATAGAGAGGCAAAGGCCTGAGGATAGGTGGAGAAAGACCAGTTTGGGCTGGTGTGAAGATAGGAAACAAGAGAAGGAGTGGTCAGAAGCAACACAGGAAGGAGGGAAAAGATCAGGGAAAGAGTTGAAGAAGAATGTGTGTCCCAAGCTAAGGAGCTTGGACTTTATTTTAGAACCCACAAGAGGCCAGGAATATTTAAAACAGGGGAATGCTGGACTGAATCATTAGCCTAAAATATCAGCTGGTGTTGTCATGAGGAGTTACCATTTCAGTGAGTGAAACCAGTCAGAAACCTGTTGCAATAATTGTTGTGAGATATGAGGATGCACCTAAATAAAAGTAGTGGGAATGAAAATGAGCAAGGTAAGTCAAGAGAGATTTAAAATGATGATTTCGAATTATTTGTGGTATGATTTGGATAGTCGGTAATTGATCCTGTAATGGATGCATAATAAGTCTCTAATTTCAAGGAAAGGGTAGAAGAAGATGTGTATGTGTTAGAGATTGAGTTTATGCTTTAAAATGTATGAGAAAAAAAATTTTAAGTACTCAGTATAAAACTAAAAGTTTAACTCAGAAGTTCAGCATGAAGATAAAATTTGAAAGGCAGATATTTGGGAGCCAGTGAAAGGAAAAGACAGATAAGAAAGGGAAATTAATGAGATTACCTGGTGAGTACTAAGGGGAGGCGGCAGAGAATGCAAACCTGGGGCATGGGAGATCAGATCACTGTTTCAAGGGCTGACATTTGAAATCAACCAGTGAAGGAAAATGAGAAATAGATGTTAGAAAGAATGAAGAGAAACAATAGAATATGGTTTTCTGGAATCTAAGTAAAAGGAAGAAGCTGAAGGCATCATATGACCGAGAGCTTAGGCAGGGATATAGTTTGGTGTGTGTCCCCACCCAAATCTCATGTCGAAATATAATCCCCAATGTTGGAGGTGGGGCCTGGTGGGAGGCGATTGGATCACTAGGGTAGGTTTCTTATGTATGATTTAGTACTATCCCTTTGGTGCTGTCCTTCTGATGGTGAGCAACTTCCCACGAGCTCTGGTTATTTAAGATGTGTGCACCTTGGGTGCTCTCTCTTGCTCCTGCTTTCATGTGATGTACCTGCTCCCCTTTCACCTTCTGCTATAATAAGGTTCTTGAGGGCTTCCCAGAAGCCAAGCAGATGTTGGCACCACACTTCCTATAAAGCCTGCAGAATTGTGAGCCAATTAAACCTCTTTTTTCTTTTTTAAATAAATTACTCAATCTCAGGTATTTACAGCAATGCAAGAATGGACTAACACAGGTAGTATGAATGCCATAAAGTGGCCATTACCCTTGGCGCTTAGAGTATAAATATGGAAGTTCAGTTGCAGAAGTGAAGTGGAGATTTGAAGAGACTGAACAAAGGTGGGCTTGATACTGCAAAAGGACAAAAGGTAAAGAAAAACTTTCAAGAACAGAAAGTTATTTTTGTTAAGTTCATGCAACTTAGCACAACCAAAACAGAACCTGTGTCTTCTTTTTAACATTTTTGATATTGTTTTGATATTATCATTTGACCTTAATAAAGCTAAGTAGAAAGCATGGGAAGATAGTATTAAAAAGTCCAATGAAATTGAGTTTGTGAGAATATAAAGAAATCCTGACAACATATACAGAAAAAACTTATGCAGTTTGCTGAGAAAAGAAAGAAAAATAAGGCAGTAGTTTCTAGGATATATGAGTTTGAGATTTGTTTAAAATTAAAATTTATTTATTTTATTATGGGTTATATCACATTACTATTTGATATATCTCTATATACATATATGTATACATATACATGTAAATATGTATAACATACATGTTATATATGTAAACCATGTATATGTATACATATATGTATAATGTGTATGCCACATATGTATTCATATATGTATATGCACTTGTACATATATGTGTATATATTTTTTAAGATTAGAGATTTTGGTGATGATACGATGCAAGAGGAAAATTAATGTGAGAGGGTAGAATTGCTGGAGTGATAGTCTTGAGTTGTTGAAAAGGAAAAGCTACTGTGCATTAAGCGGAGAGGTTGTAGCAGTAACGACAGTTCTTCCAGATTATGGGTGGGGAAGTACAGATGTGTATACAACAGGGAGGCTGGCAGATGAGGTGGCAGAAATAAGTGGGCAAAGTCTTCTAATTTCTCTCTTTTCTCAGTGAAATTGAAATCATTGTTAGGACTAGAGTGGGAAGGAGGAAAATGGGTGTTAAAGATTTGGAGAGAGAAGGACATTAGCCTTTATAAGATAGATTGGACCAAATAGTTTCATTCAAGAGGACACTGATGTGGGATCACAAAATGTTTAAATTATTTTCTAATTGGAAAGACAAGTCTCATCAAGATGTGATTTAGAAAGAAGTTTACTGTGGCAGGGCATGGTGGCTCATGCCTGTAATCGCAGCACTTTGGGAGGGTGAGGCAAGAGAATCACTTGAGGTCAGGAGTTTGAGACCAGCCTAGCCAACATGGTGAAACTTATCTCTACTAAAAATACAAAAATTAACCCCACATGGAGGCTCGTGCCTGTAATCCCAGCTACTTCGGAGGCTGAGGTAGAAAAATTGCTTGAACCTGGGAGGCAGAAGTTGCATTGAGCTGAGATTGCACCACTACATTCCAGCCTGGGTGACAATCAAGATTCTATCTCAAAAAAAAAAGAAAAGAAAAGAAAAGAAAAGAAAAAAAGAAAAAGAGAAAAAGAAAGAAGTTTACTCTGTCCAGTCATGCTTAACCTGTATATGATGATGTTTGAATCAAATTCACTATTGCACAAGGACATTAGACACTGAACATTGCATCTTAAAAAATATAATCTGTGAATGGTTACTTTCCCAAATGGAATAAACATACCTGAGAGTAGATACATTGCATGTGGACTTTCACAACCAAGGCTTCTTCTCTTTTTCATGAAAATAATTTGTGTTTTCCTGAACCCTATTTGGACTTAATACATAAATTATAAGACTGCTGTGGCTACTCTAAACTTCACTAAGGATGGTTTAATGTTAGTACCCCATGGGATTGCCTGTCCCAAGGGAGCTAATGACAAGCTAGACCACTTCCCCACTGAAAATGATTCATCTGCTTGAAGAATTTTTTATGTCTGATCTTTGTTTCGTGATTTTTCAGAGTGAAAATACAAAACCAATTTCTGATATTTAAAAAATTGCTTATTAGAAAGATGATTTGATGAAAAATATTTTCGGATAAACTCACATGTGAGATTTACTCATTGATGAAAATATTATATGTATGATGCTATATGTACAACTATTTACATATAAATTTATTTATAAATATATAATTAGTAATGCATATTTCTATAAAACAAAACATTATATGATTTGTAGATGGGAATATTTTATGATTCTGATAATTTTGTATATGAAATTCCAGGATTAATGTTTGCTATAAGTCGCATTTTTAAGCCTCAAAATTTCATCCTTTTTTAGAACCAGTATTATAATGGATGTTCAAGAAACACTTGGGAATAAGAGTCAGAAAGTAACATCCAATCCTTGATTGTGTAATATTTTACAGTATATGCTGAATACACATTATTGATATTATATAATTTTTAATGTAACCTTACCTACTTCAATAGAATTAGACACTTTGAATATGAATGTAATTAATTGAAAATAAAACACCATGAACTTAATTTAATTCTTTCAGTTTTGCATTTTGGAAAACACAAAACAGATCTTGACTTTCACAGTTCAGCACATTAGCATCCCTCGCGGTTGAATGAGTACATTTTCAATAAGAAACCAATGAATTATGAAATCATTTCAATGGTGACTTACAATAAGCAATAATTCATGAAATTTATACTCTGTACAATCTGTTTTCCTCCTGTAGAAATGTGGGTTGGTTGACATATCTGATAGCCTGCTTAATCTTTTACAAATATTTGCAAGTCTGAATCATTGGTATAGATTTTGATGCTACTCAAGAAGAAAAAAAGACTTCAAAGAAAAGGAAGAGAGAGATGTAAATGACAAGTAAAGAGCAAATGATGGAAAAAATACACAAAGAAAATAAATTATTCTGTCTTTATAGCTAATGCTTTATAATTGAAATAATATTTCATTGAATATAGATAGCTAAGGTCTTGTTCTTTGTTTAGTTTTGTTTGTTTTACTTTAACAAGCCTTTTGGAGCCAAATGAGCCATCACACACACACACACACACACACACACACACACACACACACACACACACACACAGAGGCATGCACTAAATTCAGGGATTTTTTTGAAATTATACAATCTGTAAAGTCATAAGTTTCTTATTCTCACCTCTTCAATGAGCTTAATAGCATATTTTGATGTAATACTTGAAAAAATTGATTTATCATTTGACAAAGCCTAAATTTAGTTTGTATAATGTGAATAGTTCTAAAAAAAACGGAGTTTTGTTTCCCCTTTTGTGAAACACTTTGCTCTCCACCTAATCACAATCGATCATTTCTTTCTTGTGCCAAAATCCAAGTTAAGTAAAGTACACTTATTAGTTATTACATGTAATAGTCTATACTAAGATGAAATTTTCACATCTATATTTCCTACAAAGAATGCCTTAAGGGCACACTTTATGTTTATTTATTTATTCAGTATCTATTTTCTTCATCTGGATTATTGTCAATGTTCCTAAAGGATTTCCTAGCACCTACCTTTGCCCCTCCTTTAGTTGGTTAAAAGCAAATTAAGATCAGTTTGCTCTAATTGAACTCCTTTCAATGGCTCTTCACAGTCATTATCGTGGCCTTAAAATACCCTTTTTAATTTTACGCTGTGTATTTCTGTGCTCTCCTCTTCTATATTCTCTTCCTTACTCACTTTGTTTCAGCCACACTTGCCTCCTGGCTGTTTCTTAAATATGCCAAGCACATTCCCACCTCTCAGCCTTTGCATAGATTGTTCTTCCCAGAATGCTCTTTGTCCAGACATTCCTGTGGTTGACTCCTTATTTTGGGACTTGGGTCAAATGCCATATTTTCAGGTAGGCTTCTCCTGCCAGCCTCATAGGATTGCAGCTCCAAACCTCCTTCTTTCTTCTCTTCTGCCATGGATGGTACTGTTCCCATTTGCCTCACTGTTTTCACATAGTGCTTTTCCTTTTTTAATTATTATAAAAATGAATGTTTTGTTTTTTACTGTCTGTCTCTCCTACTAGGACTCAAGCTCTATCAGTGCAGATACTTTTCTTTTCTTCTTTTTGGTCTCTTTTGTTTTCTAACATATCACCAGCCCTGGTATGTTATATTTTTTCAGAAATATTTGTTCACTGACCAATAAAATAAACCAATAAATAAACAGAGGATGTCAAATACTACCCTTAAGTGACTCAAATAACTAAAAGTACTGAGTCAAGAACTCTAAAAACAGCATATATACTTTATAAGTGTTTCAATAATAGTATGGAAAGTCTAGTTTTGCATGATAATAAGCTTCAAATTTGTGTATTTTGCATAATGTTTCTAATGTCTAATTTGTAATTTTTACTTCTACAGGCAAAAAATATTTTGTCATATGTGCTGTTTTCTGTCAAGGATAACATAACCTCTTAGAAGAATACTCAGGCTCCCAGTGTAACATTGTTTCTGCCACATCAGAAAATTGTGGGAAAAGAAGTAACTCCAGTTTCATCATGATAGCTAATGGCTTCAGGGATGACCCTAAAGCAGACAATGTGGTTCAAACATCTTCTCTATCTGTGTCCCTGCTGTGAAGGGAAATCAGCTTATATCACTTTTTATTTCTTTCTTGGTCCAAATGACAAGTAGCTCATGCAGTGTTCAGCCCCAAACTTCAATGACTGGTGAAAGATGATGGATCATGAATTGATAAGTGAATCTAACTTTGCTTTAGAGCCATGAAACTAACAGAGCTGCTCTTTTCCTGTAAATAGTGCTCTGTGCATGTGTGTGTGTGCATACAGAAACATCTGTGTGATTTCCTCTGGAAATATGTCAGAATAATGAAATGTTGTTTTCATCATGATTCAGAAATGATTTGGAAAATAAGAAGACAGTACATGGTTGGCAATGAGAAATAAATGGGATGTTATAAAGGTATAGTGTCATGAAAAGAGCTTAACAGTCTTTCATAGAGCAGACTATTGCCCCAAGAAAATTGTAAAGTCAACCCTTACACAATTTGTTCTTCATCCTTTCTTTCAGTGTAAAATTTCAGAGGATTTTATGTTCCAATTATGCAGCTAGATATGTAGTCTGAATGATCTTTATGTGAAATCATCATTATTAGTAGTATCATCAGCAACAGAAATAGCTATTTAATTCTTCAGTTGTACATGGTGCTAAAAACTGCAGATCTGTTATGGCTCTGGCATCTGAAAAGTCCACAACAGAAAAATAAATGAAATTGTGCCTGTACATAATAAACAAAATAATGTGGCAAATTCTTGCCTACAGCTGGCTTGAAAGAGTTAAGGTTAATTTTTAAAGTATTTTTACTCTGTGTAGTAATATGTTTGCATGGGATTGGTCATGGCTGGTGCCATAACAATGCCAATGATACTGATGTTCAGTATCTCTAATATTATGCATTATTTTGCACTGCTGTGTTTGATACATGATATAAATTTCATGTGACTTTCATGGGTAAAAACAAGCATGATAGAAAGAGAAAAATGGAGATAAGGGATTCTGTTCTGAGTAACACTATCTATATAACAATATCATCATTTCAAAATATGGAACAATAAACACTTTTAGAAAAAGTAAATAGTTTGAACGTGTAGTACCAGGCAATTACATTCACTCATAGTGATACTTTGTTAAATGATTTGGTATGGTTTTTCCACAAACACATTGCTAGGTTAATAGCTATGTAGAGAAAGAGTACAGGTTTTATGCAATTCATGGAGATGCTTCAGTTCCGTAATATATATTGTTTTAGGAGTAAGAGATACTGGTAAATCATCTTAGATAGAACCCCCTGGAAAAATCTTTCTCCAGAAGTTCCTATCCAGTGGACCTTGGATGTCATAGTGGCCCTGAGCTATGGCAAGGAGTCTGAGAAGCTGTAGCAATCAACATTTTCTGTCAATTGTCTAGACATGTAACCATTTTGATATGACACCATGACCAGGTTTGACAACTTTTTATTTTAGTGTGGGAAATACAAACATAAAGTGTTTAAAATCATGTTTTCATGGTCATACCTCTAGTCGCTGCAGGGTACTTTCTAAATATCCACCAAATCCAATCAGCTAAGATAAGGACATATATTGTTGGGTTTCTCAATGAATGGAAAAGCAGTTTTGGACATTAAGTGTAACCTAGTAACTTTTCAAATTTTGATTACATTATGTTTTATACAAATTTAGTCAAAAATCTCTCACGAAATCTAGACAGACAGTAGGGTTAAATTCACATTTCCTCTCAGAGCTTAAACTTGAATTTGTTATAAACAAGTATATATTGTGATAAAGAAAGTGAAGGCCTTGTTTCTTTTTCCTTTTCTTCTAGAAGGTGGTCTTGGTTCTTATTTATAGCAGTTTTTAAAAATGTGGAACTTAGAATTCGTGAATTTATTTTGGTAGCTGCAAAGGTACATATATTGCTTTGTATAATGTCTTTGATTGGGATCTGCTCAAAAGCAGAATATTTGTATAGACAGCAGGTTTCTACAGATATGGTGGTAGTGTATTTCTGTTTCTCTTGGTTAACTATGGACACAAATCACAAAATATTAATATTGAGGCAGGAAATGCAATTATTTTTCCATCCTATATTTATACTGCTAATATACATGAATCATATCCCTGAAAATATGTTTTGTAGTATTTTTTTCTGCTGAATACAAAATTTAGAGTAAATTTTATATTCTGTTTGGCTCTATAGAAATGGCAAGAATTCTAATATATGGATTTCATTAGATGTGCATTCAGAATTCCTTTTGTGCTTCAGTTACTAGGAAACAATGCACACTGCTGTTTGCCAACATAACTGGAAATACATGGGAGAATTACGAGCATATAAGTTTTGAACTACTTAACATGGTGATATTAGGGCTTATGGATATAACATGATTGTGCTAGGGATATTTTTGATTGTTATAAAAGTGAACTGAAATTTAGCAGGATAGAAATGTTCATATTGTTGCTGTTAATAATAAAACAAAAATTATTATGGTAGTGCTAATAAATTGATAGCAGGGATAAAGACAGAATAAACATGCTATATAAGGGCTGCTTGAGGCTTCTGTTAATCTTCATTTAAATACTAATCAAAATGCAGTAATGAAAGATAAAATAGCTAGGTTAGCTCTGATATACAAAGAACAATGGACTTTTTTTTTAATTCAGTTGGGTTTGGTTTGTGATCAAAGGCAGCCATGCAAGGAACAAGATGTAGTTCGAGGAATCCCCAAACATATTTCAAAGATTATGTTTGTCTATCAAGGAACAGAATAGTGCTGTCATAGGTTTGTCAAAATAAATGCAGAGATACCATTATTCTCTCTGTCTTCCCTGGGTGCATTTCAACTGCCCATCAGTAAAAGTAATTTTCCTATTTCCAGATAATGTTCCTTGTGTGCTTTTTTTTACAGGTGTTGTCTGGCATACAAAATGTTGGTAGAAATAGACTTGTCACTACTTACTACTCTTTCGAAATGAAAGCATTTATGAAGTCTTGCTTTTGTAATTCTTTCTGAGATCCTCTTTGAATTTTCAAACAAGAAATTAAAAACATTTAAAAATTTTGCAATGTAAACACTTGAAAAACAAGCTATATATTAGTAATTCAACAATAAAGTGAATTTTCAGTGATATGCATAAAAGATTTAAACAGATCCTCAAAAATCCACTAAAAATGCAAAAAGGAAATTCTATTTCATTTCTAGTTAAGCAGCTTACAAATATTTTTAAAATAAATTTGTAATAGATTTTCTGAGAAGACAAATTTTTCTGCATGTGTGTTGATTTTTAAGTTGAATTTTCCTTTGCCAATTATGAAGTGTTTTTTTCTTTTCTGTTTTTCAGTGTCTAAACATTTGAAACAACCAAACTCAATGATGTGCATTTATCTTTTTTTATGGCAACATTTAACCATATCACCCAGGCTTTAAGTATCCTTAGTATAATTTTTAACTTCTCCATTAAAAAAAAACAAAAACAAAACCAGTCTTGAGATTAAGTTGATGACTGTCCAATTAAATTTTCTCTTTTCTCTCATAAACTGAATTCTTCTCAACTTTGAGTCAAATTAGTAACCAATAGTTGCCACACTGGTTATAAGAACCTAACTATATTTGCCAAATATCCAGCAGGGGTCAGCCATCAGTTCAAGGAAAACTACAGGTAGTAGTGCATATATGTTTTATAGGTAGCCCAATAGGTCTTATGTGATTCTGAGAAGTTCAGGAAATTCTGCAGGCATTGATCAGCTATAACTTTTATGTTCCATTTACATTGATGATTTTAAGAAAACATGCATTTTTTTCTATTGCTTTTATTCTTATTTACCATCTCTATATTTTGCTTTATTGCAAGTTTTGTTTAAAAACACATCCCTACTCTGTTTCTGAAACAAATGAATTAACAGGGAGTGAATACACTCTCCTTCCTGAAACAACTGAAAACCCAAATATATGAAATAAAGATTTGCAATCCAATTCACAAGCAGGCAATGAAGTACAGTGATCTCATAGAGCTAATAAATAAACTAGGTGAGCCCCGTGATTGCCCCAGTTTGCTGTCCTGAGAGAGTTTTCAGTGTGATTCAGGAGGCAAGAACCACTTGAAAGGTCTAAAAATAATAGAGCCCAGCCAGTAATAGTTCCTGTTGCCAATTAGCCAGACAGAAAGATTTCACAGGTCTTGGGGAATACGGTAGAGTTCTCAGAATGATCAACTCTAGACTAAATGCTGTTCTGGCCCTTCCATAAAACATAAAAGGAAGATCCAACAGGATCAAACTCTTTACAAGTAAATCAGCTGTATCCCAGGATTTTTTTTCTCAGGTATATCTATAGGAAGATAAAAATATTCAGTACCCAAAAAGGTGAAATGTACAATGTTTGGCGCCCAATCATAAAAAACCCTGTGCTATACACTGAATGCTTGTTTACCTCAGATTCATATGTGGAAATTCAAACCCCCAAGGTGATGGTATTAGCAGTAGACCTTTGGGAGATAATTAGGTCAGCCAGGTGTGGTGGTGTACACCTATAGCTCCAGATACTAGGGAGCAGAGGATGGAGTATCACTTGAGCCCTGGAGTTCCAGGCTGTAGTGAGCTATGGTCAAGTAACTAACTGCACTCTAACCTGGGTGACAGAGTGAGACCCTACTCTTAAGAAAAAAAACAAAACATAACAAAAGTGTGAAGGCTATTGAAATACACAGTAAAGATGGTAAAGATGGTATATGCTTGCTGCCTTCATTATCTAACAATTTAGTTGTGATCCCTTTATTATGTAAGTAATTATTATTTTATACTCCTTTGTCTGCATCCATTCATTTGATACAAAATCAAATATCACAAGGATGGCATATTCTAATTTATTTCAGTCTCTTAGAACTACACCATTATCTGGTCACTGAGACATTCTTATTATGCTAAAAACATTCTACCAAAAGAATCCAAATTTGTTATCAAATGAGCTTATATCATGTATTTTCAAAGTTGGTGAATTCTATAGTTTGAAAAATTATTAGCATTTCACTCATGCGAATCTCATGGTCTCAAATCTTTCTGAATATCTATAATAGCCCATTAATATTTTGATGTGACTTTTCATCATGTGAGAAATTTATACATTTTTGTTTTCTAATTTTAAAAAGAAACAAAAATACAATATACATTTATATTAATCTGAAAAAAATGGTTTGTATTGTCAAAACTAAGCACACAGAAATAATCAGATTGAGAATGAGAAAAACACTAAATGGAGAGATCTTACTTTTCTCTAAGGTTGCCAAACATTCTTTTATAATAAATAATCTCACCGCTTATACATATTTCTATCTCCTGTGGCTGTTATGAATACTCTTTTTTATTTTATTAGACAAGTATTTAACCTATAACATTCATTTGATTCAGTTATTTCACTAAAAATTGGTTAATTCTGTGGTTAACATTGTTTACAATTTAGGAATGTCTCATCTTTTCCAAGAGAAATTAATCAGCTCAAAAAATATTTAATAATGAAGAAATCATAAGAGAAAATATCATTCTTTAAAAGTGAATGACAGAGACATGATTAGTGGTAAATTACTTGAAATAAAAAGGGAAGTCAGAGACAATAACAGCTCTTATTTGTACAGTGCTTTGTGTTTACCAAGCACTTTTGCATGTATTATCTCATTTAATCTTCACAACACAGCTATATGCTAAATTTTATTTTGTGGAAGAGCAAGTTGACATGCAGAAAATAAATTTATTTCTTCCATTTTTTATGGCACCATGTTTTATTCCACAAATGATTTAGAGTGGCAAGCAAAATGACTTGCTGCAACTTCACTAGTAAGTAGCACAGCTGTGATTTCAATTCATGTTTTCTACCCAGTTCATTGTTTGAAGTTGGCAAAGTATATTGAAAGATTTACTTAGAATAAATAGCTTTCCAATGATGAATCCTGACAGCTCAGGCTTCTCTGCATTTAACTGTGTGATAAATGTGGGTGCCAATGGGCATGAGAAGATGCTTAGGCAGCATGTGGCTGATTTGGGCCCGTAAGAGAAAAGGAAGATAGTATTATGATCAGTACATGAATAGTTAGGACATGAATACCAATCATAAATAATAATCACAGTGGGTAGGTCAATGCCATTTCACTTAGATTGGTCAGTGAAATAAAAATCCACAAACATTTCTATTTCAAAGATTATATTTTTCATGATATTGAAATTTATTACTGCACCAAATGCTGTTTCTTTTCTCTTCAAAATGTGATACTACCTGTTTTCACGATAATACTAGTCAAACCTATGTATTTGCTTTCAATATTTCCCATTGTCTCTCTTAGAGAAGAGATGATTGTCAAATCACCAAGGCTAGAGAAAGAACAAAAATCACTTAAAATTAAAGTGAGTAGTCTATTAGATAAATAAAACATTGGAATAGAAGTAGAAGCATATCCCTGGACACTGTGTGCCACTTCCTAATTGCATTCTCCTAACTCACCCTCAGAAATAACCAGCATCCTGAGTTGGTGTTGATTATTTCTTTGCTTACTTGTAGTTTTTTAAACCTAGGTTCATTTTCTAGAAAAGTCACATCTCTTTATGAATAACTTATTAAAAGAAAAATTTCTTAGAGAGAAATATGAAATGGATATTTATCTGAATTTTCTTTTGTGGAATTTCTCTGCATTTCATATTTCTCTCCAGGAACGTTTTATACAAATGTATCATCTAAGAATTCCCTGCAATATATAAAAGAATAAATTGAAGTGAAAAAAGGAGTAGGATTTCTTTGATAAGGAAGTCACAGTGTAAATTTATTCTTTCAATTTTTAATGTTAATAAATAAAGCTATTACCAAACTAAATGCTAATATTTCCACTTGGAGATACTATCTTGAGTTTACCACTTTTTAAAATATGACTAACTGAATATCAGACTTGTTGCAGATTTCATCAAATGTGTTGTTCTGCCCAAAGTTCTGACAAAGCTCAAATCTTAATCTCTTCCAATGAAATCTAGTTCTTCCGGACAAGTTAATGTAATGATAAGGTCTTGTGAATCCATAAAACACTCTTCAACTGATCATTTATTTTAAAAATTGCAGAAAAAGTTATTGCCTATATAAAATATAATTGTTTAATTACAAACTTTCTTAGTTCTGGAATCACTTACTCCTTAAACAAATCCATGGGGTGCTTTCAAAAATAAAATTATAATGCTATATTCCATTGTCTTCACTAGTTAGAACATGAATACTAATCATAAAATGTTTCTATATAGTCTACATACTATATATCTCTATGATAAGCATTGTTACTAATTGGGCTTTAATCCGAAATTCATTTATTTCTCACCTAAAGATAATAACACTAATTATACTGGAGAAAGACAAGGTGAAGATGTACTCTCTCTAGGATAAGTAAAACAAAGGTGCAGAGACACATCCTTGAATTAATTGAAAAGTAGGTATTTAAAAACGTTTTTACCAGCAGGAATATGCAGAGCCATCTACAATGCACACTTTGCACACACACACACACACACACACATACACACAACGTGTTTGCTCCTTTTGATTTGAGAGTGTAAGTATAAAGAGGATATAATATCAGCTGTTTGGTTTTCTTCTTATATGTTGCAATTACACAGAATTACACTGAGGAGTTCCTGAGGAAGATGAACCCAGGAACACTGATTATTGAACTAACCAGTGTTTCAATATCATTGTTAAATTACATTACTTGCCATTCTATACTTTTATATAGAGCTCTTTCTGTGAAAAAGGAAGAAAGTGGTATGAAATAACAATGCTAAAATGTAATGTGAACGCACTAATTATTTTTATTGGCTTCAAAAAATTTTAACATTAAATCTTCAGGGAGAGGGGATGATGTTAAACTGCCAGTTTCAGGTAATTTATTACATGATTTGAAAGCTTGAAAAACAAATTCAAGGTAGAAATTTAAATGTTTTATATATATATATTTTGTTTTTAGCCAATCGAACATTTTTATTGATCATTTCCCAATTCTTGCTGTCAATTATCTCTTAGGGGCTTAAAACCATCAAGCAGCAAAACCTTGGCAAAAGCAGCAAGGTGTAGTATAAGGAAGACACTTGAAATAACCACAGAGGAAAGGACTTTGAAGTAATGGCAGAAACCATTACCTTGCCATGTAATAAACCAACTGGAAGATCATGTTTCCCCTAAATTCTTTTAATCCCATAATCTGGGTCAGGAAGTGAGCTCCAATGAATGGATACCATGACTCCCTTAATAATCATGAAGCATCAGGGGCAGGTGCACCATAAAATCTTCCTTATTAAAGATACTTTCTCCTTCTTAATACATGGTTTCCCCTTGATTTCCAGAACACAGCAATCTCCTGGTTTTTCTCTCACTCACTAGGCATTCCTACTGATTATTGCTGATTTCTCTTGTTCTTTCATATTTCTGAATACTGCAGTATCTCCAACCTCAGTCCCAGCCCTCTCCCTTTCTCCTTCTACATCTATATCCTCATGAGCTAATCTAATTTCGTATCTTTAAATAGTATGTACATGCTGATAACTTTCCATTCTGCTTTATTTATTTACTTACCTACTTACATATTTATGCCTCTTGGCTCTCTCTTCTCACAGAACTCATCTCCAAGGGTTTTCTTAATTCTACTACTCATGCTACCATCTAAAGTATATCATCTTTCCTCTGGATTATGTAGCAGCTTTCTAACAGATAGCATTGATTCAAACACCACTACCTCTCCCCATGGCCCATACTTTATACTCAGCAGAAAAGCGAGAGTGATCTTTTAAAGACATACGTCCAATAATCTCTTCTCCATTCAAAGCTGCACAATGGCTTCTCCATTTCACTCAGCATAGAAGCCATTTTTCACAATGGCCTGTAAGTCATGGCCATCATTAATTCTCTGATTGTAGCTCTTAATCTCTCTTTCTCACTCAGACCTTTCCAGGATGTTAGTGTCGCTACAGTTCTAGGAATATTCCAGGCAAACTCTTTCCTTACGGCCTTTCCTTCAGACCCCAAACTGAAATTTTCTTCTGCTAAATATCCTATTGAGTCTGGAAAGTATTTTCCATGGTCTTCAAGTTTTCCCCATAGCTTACTTTCTCAGTAAAACCCAATTTTCCTTTTTTATAATCTTATTTCATATTATACCTACCCACCAACCTCTTTTTCATGATCTATGCTTATGTTTTCATAGCACTTCTCATCTTCTTATGCTTAATATAATTTATCAAGAGGTGATAAATTATATTATGGCTTAACATATTTCACTTACCACTAGAATTTAAGCCAACCAAAGAGCAGGTATCTTTTTTCAGTGATGCATCTACGAAAACTAGAACAGGGCCTTGCATGTGGGAGACATCCCTAAATATTTGTAAAACAAGCAGAATTGGAGATAGCAGTAAGGAAATGTGGAACATGAATGTATTTATAAAAGCTTTTCTACCTTAGCAAAGAAAACAAAGGAACCATTAAAGAATATTCTTATATAGAAGTGTCAGAACTTCAGTAGCAGTGTAATTGTGGTTATAAACAAAAATAGCTGTGCCAGTTTTAATATAGTTGATAAAAACTGTATTAGGAGAAGAGGTTAAAATTTAAACGAATAAATTTCAAGCAATTAGAGAGGCTGGGAATTGACATCACAGCCCTAGGACCTAAGTGGGACACAAGTGGAAATGTGTTGAGTGCAGAATCACATAAAAACAGACAGAAGCAGATAGGACATAGCCACGATGATGAAAAAGAAGAGTATGTCCTAGAATTGTAACAGAAATGGCTATAGCTAATCTCCAGTAAGGGACATACTAGTGGTTTATATGAGAGGAAATATATCCGGAGCCAAATAGCATAATTTCTGGAGCCTATCTGCCTGGCTCAGCTGCTTATAAGCTGTGTGATCTTGACCAGAAGTTTTGCCTCTCTGTGTTTTAATTTTCTTGTGTCTGAAGTGAGGGTAAGAATAGCACACCCTCCTCACAGAGTTGTCGCTAGGACTAGAAGAGTCCACATGTGTGAAGCACTTACAACAGCATCTGGCACGTAGTGCAGGCCATATAAGCATTAATTGTTAGCAGTAGTAATGGTAATGGTTGCCTTCTGTGGTGATGCATAGAATAGTGACAGCCTCCACTTTGGGTACTAGAAGGGCCTCTGCACCGAGTTCCAGATTCACATATTCAGTGCAAGCAATGTGATTTCTAAATATTCTAGTTGGAGAGGGTGTTAAAGAAAACACTGTGGACAACTACATTTGAGAAACACTATATACTGTATGAACCTCTTTAGGAGATTCATTTCTATAATGATCCACCTTGTCCTGAACTAAATACAAATAATACTGTTTAATTAAACAATTTCCCACACATATTTGACTGCAGAAACTTTAGTTACAAAATGTTAACTAACAGTCTGCATTTATGCTGCAAAGTGAACTGATACACTTTTATCTGTAATATACTGTCACTTCTGAGATTGAGTTTCTTATATTTAATTCATGCTGTATTTTGTCAATACTTTGGTAACTGACAAATGTTTTACCTGGTCAGTGTTGTTACTGCATCCATATAGAAGTGCTAGAGCCATCGTATAAATCTCTTCATATGTGTTTTCACTGAAAATTAGCATAAGTCAAAATGTACTATGACTAAAAATAAATATCAATTATAAGTAAAAATGAACATTGTAATGATTTATAAAACTTTCCAAATAACACTGAGCCATTGAAACAAAGCATTAGGTATGTTCAAGTAGCTTTTAGCCGCAGATGCTAATTCAAATGAATGTACTATAATCTGATTGAATATTATTATAAAGAGAAACATGTAACATAACAAAACTTAGAACATATACCATTAAAAATTATACTGAAATTTTCAGAGGGAAAGAAACTGTTAATAAGCATTCAGGGGAAAACAATACTATTAACTGACAGGTTTTCATTATAGTAAAAATAAAACTTATATTCCCCATAATGTGGCTTCTCCTTATGTATTTGACTACACTCCCAACTGGTCTCCCTTTCTCTTACTTTGCTCCAGTCATATAACTACTCATGGTTGTCACTTCAGCACACTGGATCTACTCATACCTACAACGCCTTGGTACATGTTGTTTCCTGTAACCACTTCCCAACATCCCCATGGATGACTCCCCTCTTCCCAATATCCCCATGGATGACTCTCTCACCCACGCATGTCTCAGCTCTAACAACCCCTTTTCAGTGTGGGCCTCTTGAACCCTTCATCATTAAAATTGCCCCTGTACTTCCATTTGTCCTCCACTACTTCATTTGATACACAGCTCTCATAAAAATCTCTCATATTGCATATTTTAGCTGTTTGATTATTTCCTGACTTCCTCCACTGGAATATAAGCTATTAAAGAACAATTGTTCTTGCCCATTTTACTGTTGTATATTTTTGGACTAGGACAGTACCTGGCATGTGGGAGGGATTGAATACTTGGCGAATAACTCAACTAAACATGGAATAGTGAATAAATTTTTAAAAATCTCCAAGTTAGCTTCTTTTTTTATGTTTCTAGTTACTTAACAATGATACCCTCTGTATTAGTCTCTTCTTGCATTGCTATAAAGAACTGCTTGAGACTAATAATTTATATATAAAAAAAGATTTAATTGACTCAGTTCTGCATGGCTGTGGAGGTCTCGGGAAACAAACCATCATGGTGGAAGGCAAAGTGGAAGGAAGGCACATCTTACATAGTGTCAGGAGAGAGAGAGCAAGCAAAGGGGAAACTGCCACTTTTCAATCCAACAGATCTCACAAGAACTCCCTCACTATTGTGAGAACAACATGGGAGAAACCGCCCTTGTGATCCAGTCACCTCCACCCAGGTCTCTCATGCCACACGTGGGGATTACAGTTCGAGATGAGATTTGGGTGGGGACACAGAGCCAAACCATATCACTCTCTATCTAAAGATTCTTCTTAGAATCCTTTCTTTTAAGAGTGTCACCCTGAAGTTCATTCAGGAAGTCAGAGATACATGTGAGGTCTTTCTCTCTCTGTTCCACTGCCTCTAATCTTTCACAGAGAACAACAGTCCATCATCCTAATCTATCATTTCTCATACTGATCTTTTTCCATGGTCACTACCACTGCCTGAGTTCAGGTTCTGGTCATATTTTATTTAGAATTTTATAATAGTTTCTTTTATGCCCCCTTCCCCCATTCTCCCTACACTACTCTCATCCATCGTACTATATATAACCAATATTTCAGATTGATATATCAGGTCATGTCACTTCCTTCATCAAAGTTCTTTTATATCCCTGTTGTTTATAAGAAGGGAAATAATGTAGCATACAGGTCCCAGACTCATTTCCTTCCTCTATCTTCCTGCTCTTCAGTCACAGTGAATTATATGCAGTTTTCTGAAACTTTTCAGTCTCAGTGTTTGCATATATTGTTTCTTCTGCATAGGATATACCCTTTTTCCCAGTTGGCCTACAGTTGTTTTCTGACTCATACCATGTGGCTATTCTAAAAAGCTTGCTTAGAATCCACTGGTGACACACTTCCCCCCATCCTCTTATAACACCATTTGAATACTGTCCATCTATTGTAATTACTGTTTTAAATTCACCTATTAGGCTGTGAGGCCCTCAAAAGTGAGGGGACTATTATGTTCTCATTTTTCAAAATGATTTTTTACTTATAGTACCTCCTTTAATGCTTGGCATTTAATAGTGTTTTAGGAATCAAATGTATAAAGAATATTTTAGGGCAAATGAAACTAATTTCATTCATGTTATATTTGTTGAGCTTAATTTTATTCCATTTGGCAAATTCTGATTTTCTTTTTTTTAATCTTGTATAAAGTCCAGTTTATTATTTATTGGTTAATATTAATATATCTGTAAAAACCTTGCTTTCGCTCTAGATAAATTTTGAAAACCATCAAAACTTTGAAATATATTTTTACAACAAAAACAATTGCTTTTTAGTCTTTCTAATCAGTAAAGAGCACATGAGCAGTAGAATGACATTAAATAATGTTCATAATTTAAAACTTTTATTTCCTTTGTACTTGACTTTAGTTCATTAATACCATAATAGATGTTTTTGGTGTACTTTTTAGTTAATTGCCTTACATATTTAAGGTTTTTATATGCATGTATTATAATCTTTTGTTTTCCCAAAATGTGGCTACAATCAGTCAGGTAGTTTCTGATTTTGTTCTCTTATCACCCCAGCCATGATTTTAGGGAAATGGAGTGCTTTGTTAGCTGTGTTCCATTATGAGACCACAGAGAACTACAATTTCACAAAGATCAGTTGGAAGACAGATGATTCTAATATTTTCAGAACATTGTCTCTATATGATTTTTAACCATGTTTTAGTTAGTCTTCAGACAACATTTCATTTAGATTTATATATTGTGGCAGCCATGCAAATGAGCCACTTAGGTCTCCTGCTGGGAAGAGTATAATGAACTGTTGACCCCAGCTGCTGCATGTCGGGATGCACCATTGCATTGCATTTGTGACCACACTCTTCTTTCCATGGCCTGCTCCCAACATATGAATAAACAAGCAGTAGTACTACTGCAGGCTTATCGAGTGAGATGCAAGACTCCTCTTATAAACAGTTTGGGCTTCAGGTCTCATTATGTGCCTAGCCAAAGTTTTCTTGCATCTATGTTAGAGCCTGAGATTCTCCCTACTTCTTTTTTTCCCTCTCTAATTTTATAGGCATCAGACCTGCACTGTGGCATGAAGTGTCCCTCTTCCTTCTTTTCCCTTCTCCTATTCAGTCCCCAATACATACTTTCCACTTTTAATTCCCTCTAGACATTTGCTTTCCTACAGATCCAAACTATTGAATATCTTAAGGAGGGTTGACTCACTTTACTATCACAAAATGTTTGCTAAGTAAAAGTACAGAGAAAGCGTGATAGGGTAAGAAGATTTGTATAGTATTTTGCTAAGGTAATCCAGCAGTTTCAGAATATAGTTCATTTATTCATTCAATTTACTCTTCTTGAATGACTACAAAACATAGACATTTTTGAAGACAACTGAGATCAAAGATAAAAATCCTACACTGTACTTCAGTTTCCTTCTAAATGTCAATCTAATTCTTCTCTTATTTTTATGATACAATTCAGCAATATTGAACTCCTACTTTCCTTGACATGTTATAGTCTCTTATTTCTGTATACCTATGTCAGTTGTTCCCCTGCTTGTAAGACCTCTTTCTACTTCTTGCTGTCCACTTAAACATGTCAGCTTCCCCAACCTCTGTCTACTTAACACTTTCCTATCTCACTTTCAGGCCTCTTCTCAAATTCCACCTACTCTGAGAAGAGTTTCCATGATTCTTTGAAGTGGATTAAAATGTGTCTCAGGTTGCCAAGTATGTGGTTTTTAAAGAACAAGTAAAATGTTATCACAAAAATCTAAAAAATAGATAAGTTGGGATACATTTCTGTCAAGACCATTTCACATCATGCCTCTTATTTTTGGTTGTTGTTCCACAATTCTTTCTACAAAATATATTTAAACACATTTGTTCATCAGTAGGTGCTCTGTCCCATCGACAATGCAATTTGTATCTACTGTCATCATGAGCATTTCTTGATAGTAATGTATAGTTTTAGTGCCTGTCTTGCTGTGAGACTCTAAGTTTTCTGATCAGAAGACAGATGCCGTTCATCTTTGAATCCCCAGTGCCTCTACAGCCAGTAAATAAATATCCATTTAATGAAAAAGAAAGATCCCAGTTAGTAGGGGAGACATATGCATGCACAGATAGGTATAATTCAGCTAGACAAGTTATTTAATGAAATTGGAATTACTTGTCGTTCACAAGAGCTAGCACCTATATATATATCTCCAAGGAATTAGAAAAGATATCTCAGGGTCTTGAAAGCTGAATATTTACCACTGATCAATGGAGTTCAAGGAAAGTATGTTTTTTTCTTCCCCCAAATCTCATCATTTCGATTATCTTTGATTTTTTTTTTGAAATATGCGAGGATGTGGAGAAATAGGAACACTTTTACACTGTTGGTGGGAGTGTAAATTAGTTCAACCATTGTGGAAGACAGTGTGGTGATTCCTCAAGGACCTAGAAATAGAAATTCCGTTTGACCCAGCAATCTCATTACTGGGTATATAGCCAAAGGATTATAAATCATTCTATTATAAGGACACATGCACACGAATGTTCACTGCAGCACTGTTTACAAGAGCAAAGACTTGGAACCAACCCAAATGCCCATCTATGATAGACTGGACAGGGAAAATGTGGCACATATACACCATGGAATACTATGCAGCCATAAAAAATAATGAGTTTGTATCCTTTGTAGGGACATGGATGAATCTGCAAACCATCATTCTCAGCCAACTGACACAAGAACAGAAAATCAAACACCGCATGTTCTCACTCATAGGAGGGTGTTGAACAATGATAACACATGGACACAGGGAGGGGAGCATCACACACTGAAGACTGTTAGGGGGAACTAGGGGAGGGACAGCAGGGGGTGGGGCGTTGGGGAGGGGTATCATGGAGAGAAATGCCAGATATAGGTGATGGGGAGGAAGGCAGCAAACCACATTGCCATGTATGTACCTATGCAACCATCTTGCATGTTTTGTACCCCAAAACCTAAAAAGCAATAAAATATATATTAAAAAAAGAAATATACATGATATGATGAATTGAATATATTCAATTGGAAATATTTGGCCAGGCAAAGAAAGATAAATGCAGCATGTTCTCACTTGTATATAGAATCTAAACAAGTCAATCTCACAGAAGCAGAGAATAGAATAGTGGTTGTTAGAGGCTGGTAAATGTTAAAGAATAAAATAAAATAATTGGTAAAAGAATAAAGAGTTACAGGTAAATAGGAATAAGTTCTAATTTTCTATAGCACTATATGGTGACTATAATTAATGACAATTTATTGCGGATTTTCAAATAGCTAGAAGAGCAGATTTTTAATGTTTCCAAAATAAATGATAAATATTTGAAGTAACAGATATGCTAATCACTCTGATTGGATCATTACACAGTGTATACATCTATGGAAACATCACACTGCACCCCATACATATGTACAATTATTATGTGTCAATTAAAAAAGCCAAAAATTTAGAAGTATTTATAAAAAGAAGGGGCACTTTTGTTGAAACTTTGCAAAATAATTTCTAATCATGTTGCAGCAGAGTTGTATAAATATTTGCTTTGCAAATGGAAATGAAATCCTCTACTTTTTAATAGACGCATCTACATGTTTCTGGGGGGAGGGAAACGTCATAGCCCTTATAAATACAAACTTTAAGTAAGTCAAAACCTTTTCCTTCTAAAAAAATGTAACTCATCAAAGATTCAACAAATAGTTACTATTTTTAAGACGTGCCAGACACTCTTCTAAGTTTTAGGGTATATTCTATAAAATTTCTGAGGTGAAGAGACATATTAACATTATACAATAAAAATGGCCTTTTGGGGTAGATCTTAAAAGTTTTTTTAGGTAAACTTATGTGCTAGACAACAAAATTAAATATAATTAGTTGATATATATATATATATATGAATTATATGTAAATAGTAATAAATATATAACTTACAAGACTCTCTTACTGTGTATGTGACATAGTCATTTTCACAATAATACCTTTGTCCTGGAAACAAAAATGGGCAAATTACCTAAATAGCTTTTTCTTCACTTACTTCAAGAAATAAAGACTGCTTATTACTATAATGTGCGTGTAGAATTATAAAGATGGAACAGCCCAAAAAGTACACAGAAGAGCTGAAGTATATGTTGTGCTTTCTATATATAGTCCCATGTTTGCCTTTCAAAATAAATAAAATATATGGGATTATCTGGAAACAACAGCTAGGGAAGATCTTCAGGGGAAACATAAGGTATGAGCTACCAAAATGGCTGCCTGGTTGCTGAGGAAGAGGCTCCCGGAAAAGTGCAGTGGAAACTTTCCCATCCATTGCTCTGAGATGCCTAATTCAGATCCCGGCTGACATGCCTAATGGCATTTAGGTCTGTGACAAATTTGATTTATTTGGGTGTTCTTTCTCTGCTTCCATAAAGGAACTGCGGATGTGGTGACATATTAGTCATCGCGCCTCTAGAGCAGTTTCTTCTGCTGGTAGCTGAGTCTCTGTTCAGCAGGACTATAAATTTCTTTCAGAGCCAATGTCATGTTTCTGTTCTGCGTGAAGACTCTGTTAGGTCCTCTGTCAAGCAAATCCCTCGACATCCATTTTCTTGAAGTCAAGATGTCTGGCTAGACAACAGTTTAGTTAATTAAGAAGAACACTTCACAAAACGCTGATGGAGTGTGAGAGGAGGGGCTTGCGATGTGTGAGGAAACAGTGGGGCTTGCCATTTTATAATTTAAGAAAAATTAGAATTGAAATGTATCATTATTATTGCCTCTAATAACATCTAAAGCAGTGTTCTTTTCTCCCTTAAAATCTGGTTACTGTACAACTAAAACTGCCTTCTTTGTGGTAACACTTTTCTTAAATATTATTTGTGGAGGTGTTTTCTTTCACAATCAGAGAGTCTAGAAGTTGCCTTTAGACCACTAGACCTCTGGGGGTTAAACTGCCAATCACTATTTTTTTTTAACTGAGCCTCATCGTTCATTTTTCCTCATGCCATTAACTGAGCTGTATCTTCCACAACGTTCCTACTATGCTTGCTTGCATCGGCTCTGTAGATCACTTTCCTTTTTTTCTTCTTTCCTCTCAGGCTAATGAAAAATGTATTGTCAATGTTCCTCTTTATTTGGTAATAAACTAAAATCTTAAAAATAATATTAACAGCAGAGTAAACAGTTTCCTTTGCTTGTTTTTGTCATCCGGTAGACTCTAGTACACATAATAATTATCACCATTATATTAACATATTTTAGAAATAGTAAGTTTTGCATTACTTTCCTATTTTTTCTTACTTGACTTTTAATTATTTTTCTTTTAATTGGATTTTTAAATGAAATACATTTAAAATTGAGGAGGTTGTCTCAGTGGTGTGAAAAGTTCAGTGTGTTCTCTTCTTTTTTGACTGAAAGTCTGCCTAGATTTTTTTGGTAATAGAAAGTTTTCAGGCATACTAAAGCTCGTGCTTTCTTTATCATGGCAAATATCCATTAAGTATGAACATTCAAGAAAATTATCTTGTGTCATCTTTCATATTTAACTGAATCATAGGTATTTCCTTTTGGCTGATAACTATCAATATTATTTTATTCATATTGTGTAATGAAGCTACATTTGAATATCTTAATTTAATAAAAAGTTTTAAAAAGATGTTATTCTATTTTAGATTATTTCTCTCTAATAAGATGCTAATTTGTTCTTATGTGTGAGCAGGCCTGCAAAGCATGAATTTAGGGTGCTTGACATGTAATAAATACCAAATGTATTTTAGGAGCTAATAAAATGTATTTTGTTAATTAGAAATTATCATTACCTTCAGTCTTCCAATCATTAATGTATATCTTTTAGCTCCACGTGGGTTTTAGCATGACTTACCCAAACAGGAATGAATAGCTTTCTCTCAGGTACCATGCTGTAAGCTATAGGACTCAGCTGGTCTTTCTGCTCTCATCCAAGGTTAGCAATTATAAGTATTAATTTAGTCAAGCTGATTCCTAAGTATCCTCTAAAATTGAGACAACCTCCTCAATTTTAAATGTACTTTCATTTGCAAATCCAGATAAAAGAAAAATAATTAAAAGCTGAGTGTGAGGGAAAAGGAAAGTAATATAAAATCTGGCTAAATTATTTACTACAGACTTTGTAATAAAAACAAAAGGGATTATTTGAAAACAATAAAACCCATGCTATGAAATAAATTATGTACAGTTAAAAATCTGTGGAATGACAGTTCCTGTTGCACAGTATCCTTGGTAGAATTTAGTATTGTCTGATTTTTTTTTAAACATGACCATTATAATAGATGTGTAATGGTATTTCCTTGTGGTTTTAATTCGCATTTTATAATGAATGAATGATATTGAGTCTTTTTTGTATGCTTATTTCCCATCCTGTATCTTCTTTGGCTAAGTGTCTGTTAATATCATGTTCCCACTTTTAAATGGGTCATTGATTTTCTTATTGAAGAGTTTCAAGTATTCCTTATGTATTCTGAACATGGCATTTGTAAAAATTTTCTCTCCATCTATGAGGTGTGGTTTTATTCTCTTAAGAATGTCATTTGTATACAAAAATGTTTTAATTTGATAAAGTATAAATTTTTACTTTATGGTCATATTTTTGCTGTTATATATAAAAATTTATCAAACCTAAGATCAAATGAATTTTCTTGAGTATTTTATAGATGATTTGTAGTTTCACATTTTACCTCTAGGTCTATGATTCATTGATCCATTTTCAGTTAAGTTTTGTATAAGTTGTGAAATATGAGTCAGGACTCATTTCTTTCAAAATGTAAATGCTCAAATGTCTTAGTACCATTTGTTGTAGAGGCTACCTTTTCTTCACTGATTTGATTTTCCAACTTTTTCAAAAGTCAATTGATTATATTTGTGTGGGTCAATTTCTGGACTATCTATGATGTTTCATTGACCTACCTATCTATCCTCTTAAGTCTTAGAATTATTTAGTGAGATTTTTTCTAAATTTGTTCTTTTCTCAGAATTATTTCGAATATTCTAGTTACTTTGATCTTCCATATAGATTTTAAAATAAGCTTGTCTATGTCTATAAAATGCTTGCTTAGATTTTGAGTGGAATTTTGTTAAATTGGAAACAATTGTCATCTTAACAAGATTGAGTTTTCCAATCCAGAAACACAGTATATCTTCCATTTTGTTAGAGCTTTTATTTCTTTCAGCATTTTGTACTTTCCAGCATACATATCCTGTGCATATTTTTTATTTCTAGAGGAAATGGAAAATGGTACAGGTACTTTGGAAAACACTTTGGCAGTTTCATATAAAGTTAAATATCCATTTACTACACAAACCAGCAGTCCCATTCCTACTTATTCATCCAATGAATTAAAAACTTATTATACTTCCCTACACAAACATGTATGGTAATGTTGGAAATAACCAAGATACTGCTGGATTTAAAAACAAAAAAACAACAACAAAAAAAATAGGTACACTTATACAATGCAATACTACTTAGTTATTAAAGGAAAAAGGAAAAGAAGGAATTTATTCACTTAACTTGAAGGAAATTATAAGTGAAAAATACCAGATTGCGAAGATCACTCTTGTATGATTGTGTTTATTTTATCCTCTGAAAAGATAAAACTATAAGAATGGAAAATAGATCATTAATTCTCAGGGTTTGCTGTGAGGAGAAGGTTTGACTACATATAGTCAACCTAAGTGAACTTTTAGGGTGATGGAATTGGGCTTTGAGAAACTTCAGTGGAAACTTGACTATATACATTTATCAAAACTCAAAACTGGACACCACAAAATGAGAAATTTAATGTATGCAAATTTTAAGAAAATCAACCAGGGCATTGGAGGATTCTATCATGTAATACAGACTATAACTGGAAATGTATGACATAATCTCACTTAAAACGATGGGGGAACAGGAACCAACATAAGTAATTTTGGAAACAGTGTTTGACTAGATACTATAAGGCCACAGACAAAATGTCACCATACATAATAAACAGCGTACTCAGTTAATAAATGTAATTCTCACAGGCCAATGAATTAGCAATTCTAAAACAATTTTACATGTATTTCAATTTGAACAAATACATAAATAAACTATAGATAATGGGATTTAAGTTTCTCATTTCAGAGGTAGAGTTTAAAATGAGTAAGCATGGGAAGTCTAAGATAAACTTTGTGGTGCTGAATTAAAGTTGGAGATTGGACTGTGAATGTAAGTTTCTTTTAACATAGATACCGATAGGTAAAATATGTAAATAAATATAAATGTATGTGTATAATTCTGTAGTATACATTCATATACTTCCTAACTCTTTCTATCGAAAGGGCCTAGAAGTTAGAACTTCAATAACAAAGAACATATCTAGCTCCCAGACCTAAAATTGTAAATATTCATCTCTAATAAAAGAAAACAAGCTTTCTGGGAGAGTAGGTAATTCTATGAACTGATCAGGGAAAAGACAAGATTAACCTAAAGCATTTTTTCAATGCCATTAAAAAGAAAGTTAAAATAATTTTTAATTAAAACATTTTAAAAAGGATGTAGCAGTCAATTCGAAATAATTTTCAATAGCCAAACTGAAGCAATTTGAGAAAAAACACCCATCAATGATAATAATAGATTATAACATAAGAATATCCATGAATTCATATTGATATTAAATGAATGATTGAATAAAAAAATGAGAGAGGAACAAATATTTCTTTCATAATTCTAAATAGTGAATGTAGAAATAATGACAGAAATAGAAACTTACACATGAATGCTATAATTAGAGGATAAAAAGAGAAGACCATACTTGTGATACTCAAAGTATCTCCTGAAAAGCATTACTGTGGTAGCCTTAACATTTGACCATAAATTTTTGACTCCTCATTTCAGAAAGTAGAGTTTAATTCCCTTCTCTTTGAGTGGGGACTGGCTTAGTGACTCACTTCTGACAGATAAAGTATAGAAAGGCAAAAATAGTCGTAACTTTACCATGGTGGAATCTGGCTAGCACAACCAGAACCAAGTAACCAAAGCTGAATCACCAGGAATAAGTAATGTTGGTAAGATATACCCCTGATGGGAAGGACAGGACACCTCTGTGGTATTCTTCCCCTAAATCTGCCCTCTCAATCTAATTTTGAGTAACATTTGATGAATGCACATTGAGTAATATTCTATAAAATACCTAAAAATTACCTTTCAAAGGTGTCAAGGTTATAACAAATACGGAACTGCTAAGAAACTATCACAGAATGGAAGAGACTAAGGAGACATGAATCATAGTAAATAAGAATAAATTTCCTGGAGCAGAAAATTAACATAAGTGAAAACACCATAGCATCTGAATAAACTTTGAGTCTGATGAATATTTTTTGCACCAATGGTAGTTTATTAATTTTGATGAAGACACCAGGGTTGTATGAGATGTTACTATCAGGGGAAACTGAATGAAGGGTATACGAGAACTTTCTGTTTCATCTTCATAACTCTTTGAACAATCTAAAATTATTTTAAAATGAAAAGTTTAAAAAATATCTGTGGAATAATTTCTGTGCATTCAGAATCATTAGTCTGTCACCAGAGAATATCTGGGAAGGTTTCTCCCAACCTCTGGTTTTATCATCCCACCAGTTCTGCACAATCTGCTCAACTGTCTCTGCATCCTATGTTCAAAGTTCTATGATGACTCCACTTAGAATGATCACTTCTTTATGTAGAAATAATTTTTTTAAAGTACAAAAATGTGTTTATTTTCACCAATCTCTTGTAGATTACATACCACATATAATACTCAGAATTCCCATATAAAAGCCAATGCATCTGTACGCAATTCCTGGAATTAGTTCTGAAATACATATATGCATTCCAGTTAAGGACTAGATATTGACATCTGAGAGGACATGCCGCATTTTTCAGACTTGAAGCATAGGTGTTTATATGAGTGAGCAGGTATGTGGCTTGGAAAACGGGCAAGGGCCAGCTCTTGGAAAAGTCAGCAGATTATACTCCGCAATAAGATTTTTACAATAGAAAGGGTGAGAAGCCATTCAAGGATTCTAAATAAAGGGAGAAGAAATCAGAAGCATATGTTAGATAAATTCTTCTGGCAGTGTGAAAAATAATGTTCAAGGGAGGTGATTGTGAAGGGGTAAAATATATGGTTTTTACTAAATAATTTAAAGAGCTGAAATTTAATAATTCTAGATAGGGTTATTCTTTATCTAATATTTGTATGGCAAAGTTATGTCTAAAGGTAATTTGCTAAAGAAATAATCCTATATACAAATTTTGTATATCAATAGTGCATAAACAAAATTGAAAGATAAACACAGAAATATAATTGTCAGACATGTAATGCAGGATTTTATATCTACTCTTCTTAAAACTCAGAAAAACATAGGAGCACACCAAAAAAAAATTAACAAAGATTATAAACTGAATATTATGAATTGAAATAAGTCCTTCCAAAATTCATGTCTCAAAGTCCTTATACTCAGTAGTACCTCAAAATTTGATAGTATTTGGAAGTAGTATCTTTGTAGATAACAAATTTAAGATGAGATCATTCAGATGAGTATGAAACCAATTTGAATGGCGTTTTTTTCAAAAAGGATTGGACACAGAGACTCATATACAAGGGAAGACACTGTGAGGGCACAGAAAGAATCCCGTCTGCCAATTGGTGTTACGCTGCCGCAAGCCAAGGAACTACCAAAAGCTAAAATAAAGACCTGGAATAGACTCTTCCCTGACACTTTCAAAGAAAGAAAAACTCTATCTGCACATTGATCTGGAACTTTTAACTTTCAGAACAGTGAGACAATACATTTATGTTGTTTAAGCCACCCGGTTTAGGGTACTTTGCTATAAACATTGCTATAAGCTTTTAACCAAAATAAAGCAATATAAATGATTAGTAAAATATAAAAACATGCCCTACTGTATTTGCTAAATAAAAATTCAAATTAAGAAAGTAAAATATAATTTTTAATGGCCCAAGGTTTTTAAAATAATGATGAGAGTGAGTACGTTAAAATTGGCACTCTTTTATACTGCCCGTGGAAGTACAAACTGTTAGACAGAATACATATAAAGATACAGTTAATGTATTACAGCACTTACCATAGTGATAGGTATATTGTAGGAACGCAGTAAGTGATAACTATAATGAATGGTGTAATTATATATCTGTATTAAAATTATACTTGTTATATAATGATAGCAATAGCAATAAAGTATCTCTTGATAGAAACTTGGCGAAATGTATCAAGGCCTTAATATTATACTCTCTTGTCTACCAGTTCCACTCATGGAAATGTATTTCCTTTCTCTATTTAATAGTACCTTCTCCATGCTGAAGAGAAAAGAAAAGGATTTGGATGATGAAAGAAGTGAAGGAAATAAAAGTAAAAGGTGAGAGGAGGATTGAAAAATGTTTGGAGTGAAAAGAATGAAAAGTATAATTTAGTTTTCTCATCAGAAAAAACCTTTTTTTTTTAAGGTGACTTTTGCACAGAAACATGAATGAGAAGCAGAAGTCAGTCACAGGAAGATATAGGAAGAAAGATTTGTGACCTCCAGTCTGTGGGACCAGTCACGAAAGAGCCAAAGGAGCCGTGAACTATTCTGCATTATGTTAAGTGAAGAGAGGAGGCCAAGAGCATTGCACAGAGATGCCACTATGCCTCAACTCTTTTTCTCTCTTTCCTTCACACACACATACACACATACACACTCTCTCTCTCTCTCTCTCTCTCACTCAGGTTTTTACTACCTTTGTCATCATTTACTAATGTGCTATTTTTGAAGACTTAGGCTTCTAATCATATGGAAGGCTGTGTTATCAATCTACCAGTCTTCCAAACTTACTATAAAAAGAAGAGACCTTGAAAATTTTATTCTAATAGATGAAAGAGAGTTATTTTTTGGATATCCATAGGAGAAGCCTCTCTTAATCTCTCTTGAGGGAGAAAATACTACGGAGTTTTGCAAAAGAGAATGAGCAAAGCAATTAAACTTACCCACAGGAGTTCACCAATAAAAGTAACAGAGGATAAAATTTTTGTCTTGGGTTTCAAGGAATGATTGGGCATTACACAAGTGAAAAAGAGAGAATCACCTATCATGGACAGACTAAACCATACATGCATAATTGCAGAAAATGTTTATGAACGGAGAAGAGAGAAAGGGCGATGGAAGGAGACTGTGCAGAGGAAGTAAACAGAAATTGAGTTGCTAAGTTCCTGTGAGATTAGCTTGTAAAGGATTTTATATATTCTGATAGATAATAAAATATGATAAAAGCAGCAGGAATACCATATGGACTAAACTATTATTTTCCAGTCACAATACTTTTTGAATATCACTTTATAATTAAATCCAGAACATGTTCAGATTCTAAACATAACATGTATTTAAGGTATTGCTCAATACATTTAATGTATTGCTCCAAGAAAGACTGATGAAATCCTCTTTCCATCAAAAAAAGTAATGTATCATATTTTAAATAAAGATGTGTTTTAAACTGTTGTGTGATACTAAACAGAATACCCAAGTCTGGGAAATTTATAATGAATAGAAATATATTGTCTCACAGTTCCCAAGGCTGGTAAGTCCAATATCAAAGTGCCAGCCTATGGCAAGTGCCTTCTTGCCATGTATGTGATAACATGGCAAAAGACATCACATGGTAGAAGGACAAAGAGAGAAGGGGAAAGGGGCGCCTAACTCGCCCTCTTATAATGAACCTGTTTCCACAATAATGAATCTGCTCCCACTATAATGGTTTTAATCCTTTTGTTAGGGCAGAGCTGTCATGGCTTAATACCTCTTAAAGGTTACATCTCTCACTTCTGTTACAATAGCAATTAAATTTCAACATGAATTTTTGAGGGGAAAAACAGCTTTCAAGCCACAGGAGGAGGAAGAACCCAAATCAATGGGGTGGCATTATTATTCTTTAGGTATTATTTCACATTAATCTGAAATCTTAACTTTCTCCAAACGATGATATAATAAATTATTGTTTCATTTCTCTAAATTGAAATGTTATACTAGCAATTTTGTTTTTAATAAAACTTTTTGTTTTTACTATTAGCTCTTAAAATAGTAATAATAAATGTACCTTAATAACCTTGAAGTCATTCATGGCATTTTATGTAAGTTGATGTCTTTTTTTTTGCTTAAAATTGAACCTAATATAATAGTTATAAGAGTATAGCAAATATTGACACAGAAGTCAGTATGTGGCAGTAATTGTTCCAAGCACTTTCTATGTATTCATTTATTTTATGCCACTCAGAAACCCTATAAGGTAGCAACTATTGTTATTATCACTTTACAACTGAAGAAACAGAAGTACAAAGCAGAAACCTTCGCAAGGCATGTATTAGACAGGTGAAATGTCAAATATAATCCCTAGATATTTTGTTTATTGAAAAGAAGAAATCTCACTGCTTAATGTAATTGTATTTGAAATTACAAAATTATAGGAAATGAAATCAGTGTTATTACATTTTCCATAACATCTTACCTGATTTAGGTCTAATTCTCATTTGGATTGAATGTCTATAATATTGAATCTATAAAAAATACTTTTTTCCAAATCATTTGCTTTATTCTTCTTTTTAGTAAGTTGGGATACTAATTGTTTGTGATAGACTAGAAGACCAAAAAATATCCCCATAAAATCATAGGTTCTTTTGAATCAATTAACTGACAATTTTCATGTATGTTTGAAAACCAGCATATGGGGAAAATGCAGCAATCGTCACTACTGACGAGGAAATGACAAGAGAATGACAGAGCTCAACCTCCCTGGGCCCTGGGAAGATTCCTTTGGAGAATCAGGATCCTCTTCTTTTCTCCATTTTCTGAATATTCACTTGGATTCTTCTTTTGAGACTGCTTTGTTATTAACAAATCAATCAACCAAGTATTAAGGTGCTTACTAATAAATTTCAGAAGCTCTAACAGATCCAAAGAAGTAAAAATATGACTATTTACTAATATCATGTTATAATAACTGAAAAAATGACATGGATTGCTATTAATATACAGATACTCAATTATCATAAACAAGCCAGTGTATATAACACGTGATGAAATAATACAGATGCTTTACTCTATAGCTACTCTAAAATTGAAGCCATCACTCCTACTAGGTAGTCAAGAAGGTCTTCATTAAAATGAGGTGGGGGGAGAGAGACAGAGAGAATTGTAATTTTATCTTCATTATGCTTATCGCCTATACTGTGATTATCTCCCAGTCTTTAGTAGTCTAAAGCCATTCCAAGAGTCCCTGGGTGCAGGAACTTCCTTTCTACTTTCCCCATCTTACTTACCAGCATGCTCTCTGTTCCCTGCAGTGACCAGGATGCAAAACTCAACTATTTTACACATTGACACAAAACATGGTCATTTAGTAAACTTTACTAAATATTAGCTTACGGTGGGGTGTTAGGGAACAAACATGCTACTACCAGGAAACTTCCACTAAGTCCCCAGCCTTTCACCATTGCACTGCCTCCTTCTGTTCCCCTCCCTTTTAGTCTCTCCTTAACATGAACAGTCCAGTTTGCCACACACTCTTTGGCAGAATGCTTCTCATATTTTTATTAGAGTCTTTTCATTTTATGTAGTTGCTCCTAGAAAAAAAATTATAACAGCAGAGTTGTCGGTTTAATATGAGGGATATTTTTGTCTATTATATTAGAATCTCACCATTTGGAATAATGAATGAAAAAAGTTCCAGATAGCACAAGAGAATTTGCAAAGACATTGAGGTGTGATGATGCATTTGAACAGAGGTAAAGTTATGATGCCAATACAAGGGTTGTGAGACATTTACAAGAGATGGTAAATGCCAGTTCAATTAAAATAAGTTTTATATCTCAGATAGCTGGGATTTATTAGAAGTTTTTTAGTAGAATATAAAAACGGTTGGATAAATGGCAAATAATCTAGATCCACAGACTCCTGTTAAAAGGTCATTATAATTAATCTGACCTAAGTGGTAATATCAGAAGACATGATGGTACCATGTCTGGTTTCTGAACATGATGGTACCATGATCTTCTGAAGAGATCAGAGAAACACCTTGAAGAAATTGTCAAAATTTTCTATTATATTGAAGCCAATAAAATGCTAGGTGCTCCTGGATTTATAAAATTTAAGGGAACAAATGCACACCTTTAACATGAGAGGTAATAATTTTAAACAGAACCATTGCATACATATTTCTGAATAAAGCAATGTAAAGACAGGCAGTGTATCTAACTCCAAAAATTATTTGAAAAGCTCTGGTAGAATTGCCATATAATTAAGTATATCAGTGATGAAAGTCTAACTTAACCTTAAAAATATAGAGTCCAGTGTCATGAAGTGAACACATTCATGTTTGTAAATCATTAGCTTATAACATTGAATCCTTCATAATTTTCTAGCATTAGAATAAAAAAAATCCAAAATCAACGGGCATCAGAATTTATTCATTCAACTGTAGTACTGAGCAACTATTCTGTGCTTTAGCACACCAGACTGACAACCCATGCATGGGGAAGGGCTCATATTCTATTGGGAAAGTTAATTAGTTAGGAAACAAAAAAAATGTTGATGCTTGTCTTGATAAGATGACTGCACTGAGCTGGGAGAAAATTACCAAAGGGGAGTGAGGAAACATGTAGGTCAGGCTTCTCTAAGAGATGAATTGTTCTATACCTTATTGCTCTCTAAAAATTTGATTTAAGAAAGTATCAGTATGTTCTGTACATCACTGTATCTAATTACAATTTCTATCATGAATGTAAGATGAAAGAGAGAATGTGGGAGATTATTTCAACCATAATAAAAGTCTTAAACCAGAAAATAAAACAGAACTTCTAGCATTGGTATGTGAACCATATTGCTAAGCAGGAGTGAAGAATCTTACTTATAATTACTGCACGAAGATATCCCTTTTTAAATCCACGACGCGGGTTTGCTGCAAACAAGCTCTCTCTGTTATTTAGATAGCTTTTGTACCCACTGAAGTATCTCCAATTTAATCAGGAATGTCAAAATCTTCCCTCATTTTCTTACTGAATTTCTTCATGTTGAATTAATTTTATTCATTCAGAAACTATTTACAAGGTTTACATCAAGGATATGCTGGAGGAGTAGGACCTTGTTCATAGCTTTGGAGAACTTAACCAGTTAGTGAATTAATGAATTCCCCCTCCTCTATCCCGCTCCACTTTTTATTTGCAAAGCTTCTTGGTTCCCATGTATTGTTTTCATTCTATCCTTGCTCCTCTCAATTCTTAGACTCTTGGTTTCTCCTCCTTCTCTTTGTTCATTTATTCACTGAAAACCATCTAACTTTTTCCTCTAGGTACTGTCAGTGAATAGCCTGCCCTGAGTTTCCACAGGTAGCACTAATGGAAACATGTGTTTAGTAAGAAGACTTGGGGTGGGAGGACGGTAAGGGAGGAGACTGTGGGGGAGCTTTGTAGGAAGCACTAAATCTGTCTTCTTTTATCATAGGTTAAGTAAATGTGAAAGGAGCCCTAGAAAGCTTAAGTGCTTTTTGATGGTGCTTTCTTCAGAAGATGGAGAGAGGAAAAAGAACCAGTGATGTAGCATCTTATGCAAGATGCACTTAAGGTCAGATCTCTATATTATTACTCAGCAAGTCTTCCCAATCTTGAAGACATTATCTGGAGGATTTACAGTCCATAGAAATTGTAACTTAGGCATTCTCTCACAAAATGCCTAAGGGGAAGAGAAATATGCATTAAGAAAAGAATAAGAGTCAATCCTATGTCTTTTTAAAGATGTAGAAAGAAGCAACTATGAAAATAGTTGAAGACACATGGCTCTATTTCATGGATAATAAATAAGGCATTATTATAACCTATTTTGCAGAACAACCAAATTATTTTATGACAAAGATATTTTGTCAGATTACATACAACACAAAAAGCGTATTTCCAATCTAAAGGAGACACAATGAAGATTTGCAGGCATTTACCAAGAGGAAAAAAATCCTAGAAAACCAAAAACAAATGATTTAAGAATCAGTAATGGTTATTTTTTCTTTTCAAAATTTCTGTATAAACTTTTATTTTGATAATATCTCATTTTCCTGAAGGAAGAGATTGCCATGATAGGACTGTATGTGTGGGCGTGTGTGTGTGTGTATAAATACACACACATATACATGTATATATAATAGGATTGTGTATGCTTATATATAAAAGGTACTGATGGCTCTGCCTCTGCAACTGAATAGTGTATTCATGAAAGATGTCAACTAGTGCAGGGGAAAGGAAAATATCTTTTTCATCCATCTTTAGGTTCATGGCTGAGGGCCCTGAAGAGACAAATTAACGAGAGAAAAGCACACACATTGATATAATAAAAGTTTTATGTGACATAAGTGCTTTCATAAGAAATGAAGAACCCAAAGAAATGATAAACTTGCATAGTTTTATGCTTAGGTTTGATATAGGTGTTGATAGTTGTGGAGAAGTATGATTGGACAAAGGGAGTCTATCTAATGGTAATAAACTGCAGAGAACTTAGCAAGTGCTGTTTGTTCAGATACTTTTCTGTGTCTTTAGAGAGAAGGGCAATCCTTTTCTCTGGATATAAGGAGGACACATCTTGAAAGAGAGTCTTGTGACTCCTTTTAGGGGAGAGGAGAGGAATAAGGTCAGAGAGTGACCATTCAAGATTTTATGACTTGTTTCAAGGGAGAAGGGCAAAGGGAAAGTAAGGGTGGCCTGCCTTTTTAGCTATTTTCCCAAATGCAAAGATGCCGTACTTTAGGGTAGTATGTGCTGAACCCAGTGAATTCTATCCTCTACCACACAACTAGAGCAGAAGTTGATAGTCATTTCTGCTCTATCCATTGTTCCCATAAGTGACAATTTTGACTGAGGTTTTTCCTTCCTGAAAGCAGAGCTCAGCCCAGCCTGTAAGCACTCAATCTTCTTTATTACAAATAGTATTTCCTACTTTTTCATGAAGTCTGGGTGGCCGCCTGAGACTCACATTAATGTTACTGTCCTTTAAACACCTGTGTCTCTTGCTGACTGTCCATCATGCCTTTTGATCTATTTTATTTTGTGACATTCTGTAATTTCCACTGTACATTTTGAGTGTTGGTCAAATGGAAATAGAAGCTTTCACAACATCAAACTGTGAAGCATGTATTTACGCTGTTGGGTTGTCTGTTATCATAGTCCTTGCTTGGTAGTATACTGTGGCTACAACACACTGTGCTAATCTAATCATTGTTTAAAACATGTTGCTTTGAAAAGGTGTACTACAGGATGACTGAGTAGGACTTCTATCCTTCGGACTTATTGAAAACTACAGAAAAGTAGCGTATTTTTTCCAAAGTAGGTATGCTTAATTATGGTTCCGGTTGTTCATTTTAATATTTAAGGACCCATGATTGTTGGGTAGTAATGAAAAATGAATATCAAGTTTCTTGCTATTTGCACAATTTTCCAGTGGTAAATAAAAAGTATCAAGGAATATGTGGGAAAATCTATGACTGTATCTCTTTTAGCCATATCTTCATAAGGAAATCATTTAAAGAATGTCAGGCACAGATTGTTAGCTTCATTTCAACATCAAAATCACAAAATCACAAGTTGTACTGACAGATGAGTCATGAATTTCTTTTCTTTTGGTCTAAGTAAAGAAAAAATAAACCATCAGGAAATACAATGGTTTTATAAGTGATTGTTTAATTCAGATCTTGAACATGGGAAGGTATAAAAACATGCTGCTTACATCTTGAAACTCTTGCCTTGTCATTATAATTTATCAAACATATCTTTTGGTGTATTTGTTTGGGGCATCTGTGTTCTGTAACTCAATGAAGCCTAATCTTGCCCTGTTTAATGCCAAGGGCAGGTCCTGGGCAATAGAGTCATACTTCAGAAATGTCAGGCAGGCTGAAAAAGTATAAAGCACCAGTGGCAACGGCTCCTTATGTTGCCTTCTGAAAAGCAAGCACTCAGGCAACTCTAGGCCCATCATCCCTGGCGGCATTGTTCTTGTTGGAAGTAATTGCATACAATGACTTTAGTACAGAAGGTCATCTGATAAGTATAGAATAGTTTTGAAATAGGTTTTTTCCTTGAAACACATCTTTTAGGTGGAAAGGGTGAGATTTTTAAAAATTTTCCTTTTGATATATATGGAAGCAAATGCACAAAAATTATTCAGGGTGTACCTAAGTAGGTCATTTGTTTGTGACTTGCCAGTCCACAAACCTATCTCTAATATATCAATTACAATATTCACCAACTACTTAAGAACAGATATTCAGAACACTGGGAGTGGGAGAAGAATATTTTACATTAGTTTTATGCATCTATTTTAAGCGATTTCCAGTTTAAAAAATGTTAAAAGAAGCAACAAAGGGACAGAGAGCTGCCCTGTGGTAGCTGGTGCCAGGACCACAACCAAATCTCAAAGATCTCACGTGTTCAGTTTCCTTTGTTTCTTGACTAAGACCAGGAACATAGCCAATATTATAAATGAACAGCAAAGAGAATAAAAATCTGTGTTATTTTCATTCTAAAAATATAATGAAAGATGAGAAAACTTAAAAATATTTCAAGGTAAAGTTTAATCACCTTGCATTTTTTTCTTTGCTACATGTTAGATGGCTACTATAATAATAAGCTAGAATACCTAAATACAAAAAAATATGATAATAAAAGTTTTCATAAGTATGTAAATTTGGGTCTTATTAAGACCATAAATTAGTAAGTAGTATATGATTTGGATATATTAATTTCTTTTAAGTTGAGACATTATTCTTGATAACGAGAAATGATATTCAATATAAAAGATTGCTTTTAGCTAACAAAAGTTATGCAAAGCACATTTTCTCACAGTTTATGGTTTCATTAACGCAAGTGATTCACATTTATTAATTGTCTACTCTGAGCAAGGTTTTGCTTCTCATACAGTCTTTCATTTAATTCTCACAACAGTTTCCTAAAGCTGAGATATACAGAGGTGAAGCGATTGGTCCAAGGATAAAATATTAAAAAGTAGCAATTGGCAAAACCAAAATTTTATTTTAGATTTTTAAGCCTTCAGAAGCTAAATTCTTTTCATTTTATTCAGTAAAAATTTTAAAAACTATTTTACAGAAAGGAATTTTTAAAGAGATGGCAACATTGAAGAATAACAATCTTAGAATTTTAACAGCTCATTTGCAACGTAATTTTTTGTATTTAAAATACTTAATAGAAAAAGTGAAAAATATAAGACTGAAAACTGAATCAATGGTTTGGGAAATCAAATGACAAACTTTCCCACAACGAAAAAATACCCTGTGAAAAATTCAAGAGTGACAGCAACAAGAGAAACTCAGAAGAAATCCAGGGAAAGTACTGAACAATAGGCATTCTGGAAGGCAACAAAAAAGACATTATAGGAAACACAGATGCTGTGAATAGAGCACTCACATTGGTTGAAAAAGAGATGAGGTTTTTAAGTCATGCCGACCTAGTGCCAAATATGGTTAATGAAAACATGTTGCACACCAAGACCTAGGCTAATGAAATTTTATCCACTCTAAGGATAAACTGAAAAAGCATGTAAACTTCATGAGACCAAAGTAGAGTCAATTTTGATCACACATCACATCTGCACCAATGAATTCTAGAAGACAGTACAATTCTCTGAACCAAGAACTCTTCAATTTGTCAAGATATTAAAAAAAATAATAAGAAAAAAAAGTTAAGGCAGTAAGCAAGTGAGCTATGCATATGCTTACACACACACACACACACACACACACACACACACACACACAGACTATAATCTCTCTGGAACAATATGTGTATATATATATATATATATATATATATATATATATATCTTACATATCTGTATGTAAGGGATATAGACATTATAAGTACCCAAGAAAACAATAGAGTTGAATAATAATCATGTTACTTTTAATTAAAAAAAAAATCTCAAAATAGATGGCAGTTTACTAAGAAAGCGCAGTTAAAAAGGAATTTAGGTGGCACATGGTGGCTCATGCCTATAATCCCAACACTTTGGGAGGCTAAGGTGTGAGGATCACTTGAGACTAGTCTGGGCAACATAATGAGACCCCATTTAAACAAAAAAATAAGAAAACTAGCCATGGTAGTGCTCACCTATAGCCCTAGCTACTTGAGAGGTGAGGTGGGAGTATCTCTCGAGACTGGGAGGTTGAGGCTGCAGTAATCTATGATCATGATCACACCAGTGCACTCCAGCCTGGGTGATTGAGCAAGACCCTGTCTCAAAAAAAAAAAAAAATCTAATAGAATTCACAGTTAATCGGAATTTATGATGGTGTGTGATTGTGAACACAATTCTTGATATAAGAAGCATTCAGTAAAAACAAAAACGAACAAAAAAGATTACAGTTTTATAGTCCACTTAAAAAAACTTTAGAGGTCATGAAGATTGGGAAAATAAATAAAAAAATAAATTTTTCACGAAGATTTCCTGTTAGAGGAAAGACTTATTAATTGCCTTTGATACACAGTATTAATAAACATGTGCTTAACTGTTATCATTAAAATGATGAACAGCTCATTTGTAATGTAATTTCTGTATTTAAAATATTCAATAGAAAAAGTAAAAAATATAAGACTGAGAGCTGAATTAATGGTTTGGGAAATCAAATGGCAAAGTGTCCCACAACATTGTATATGTATATGTATATGTATATGCTTATGCATAAGGACTTGAAATTACTGACTTGGGGAAAAATAGACAAATTATTTTATCAGATAATAAAAAAGGAAAAAGAAATGCAAAAGAGAAAGAATATTGAATGATAAAATTCAAATAAGATAGGATAAACTAAAATATGTTTATTATTAGAATAACTGTAAGTAACATACAATTCTGTATTATAAAATGGAGTCTTCAGCTGGATTAAAAATTTCCAACTCTGTCCTGATTGCCAGAGAAAAGACAGACCTTTGAAAGGGACAAAGGATAGTATAGGCAAAAATATCTCCAGTTGTCAATTAAAATAGAATACTCTGATATTGTGATGAAGGAACATTTATATTTATTGTTTATTACGTTGCAAGAAGTTTGTTTTCTGAAAAAGATTTTATTATCCTTGTTTTAAAAATTAAAAAATAAGGTGCATGACATGTAGACGATTTACCTGTTGACTAGTACTCATAGAAATAGAATTTTGTGTGTGTGTGTGTGTGAGACAGAGTTTTACTCTGTCACCCTGGCTGGAGTGCAGTGACACAATCACAGCTCACTGCAGCCTGGACCTCCTGGGCTCAAGCAATCCTCCCACCTCAGCCTCCAGAGTAGCTGGGACTACAGGTGCACACCACCATGCCTGGCTAATTTTATTTTTTCTTGAGGTGAGACCTTGTTATGTTGCACAGGCTAGTCTTGAACTTCTAGAATCAAGTGATTAACCTGTCTCCATCTCCCAAAGTACGGGGATTACAGGTGTGAGCTGCTGCACCTGACTTTAATAGAATTTCATTATAAAATTTGACTCACAGTTCTTTATGCTATTTATTACACCAAACTTTATTATTTAAAATATATGGTTAAGCACTTCCACATATTTATAACAGAAAAGCTGTTATGCATGGAATTGACCACCTATTCCTAATCTTTAAATAATCAATAATATCAACGTTTTTATTCACAATAAAAATACTGTAATCAGATACATATCCTAATGACATGGTGGTTCAATAGAACAGAGAACTAAAACTTATCCAAGTGCAAATGGGAATTTTATATGTGATATAGATGAAATTATCTGCTGACTAAAAAAGGCAAAACTGATTAATAAGTGTTGGGCAATTGATGATCCATTTGAAAAATATAAAATTAGGTCCAAACATTTACATAAATATATTTGCATTGAATTAGAGCTCAAAATGTACAAATTGTTAAGTAAATAAAATAAACAGGATTTGATAAAAATATCAGGTTATTTTCAATTTGGGAGTGCTTCTTCTAGAGTCCATAAAAAAAAAAAACCACCAACTGAACTACTTTGTTGCACAAAAATTTTGAAGTCTCTAAAAAAATAAAAATAGAAGATAACATATTGGGTAGAAGATATGTTCTTATTACTCTTAAACAAGACGATTCTAAAATATTAAATAAAAATATAAACAAACATCATGATGAAAAAAGGATATGCTCAAGAAATTTAGAGAAAAAGAACTTTAAAAGTCTGATAAACTCATGAGTAGATGTTCACTCTCATCAGCAGGGTGCTTCAGGGGCAAGCTGACCGTGCAACCACATAGGTTCTTGCACTGAGCAGGCTTCTTTGCTTGGGGTTTGATGCTCTGAGGCCATCATTTTGGAATTCTTATATTTTTCCTTTTGAATTTGGGTTTTGTCAGTGAACTCTACTGGGACAAGCGAGCATACACCTGGAACTTGAGTTCTAGGCTAGATGAGGCCCACCTCGGGCCTTCTTCTTGCCTCCTGGCTACCTCCCTGGATTCTTCTCCTCCCCACCCCGCCCACCCCAGCCCGGGGCAGAGATCAGCTTGTGTTAGCAAGAGAAAGCCCTCAGTTTGCGGTGGCCCTCCCTGCCAGCAGGGGGCATACTCATCGGTACAGAAAGGGGCGAAGTGTAGCACAATCCCGTTAGTTTCCGGGCGGGACAAGGCAGTGGTTATCCTGCCTCGCCGGCTGCATCACTGCGCGTTCAGCCGCTACTCGGCTGAGCTCCCGTCTACGTACCGTGTGCCCAGATGTAAAGGCAGCAGTCGCTCGGAAGTCACCCATCTGCGGTGGCAGTGTGTCTTTCCTGTCTTTCCGGATCCCAGCTGGTGACCTACCTGTTCATTTTGTACTGGGCCCCACCCACGTAGCCAGTCTTACAAGTAGTTAAGGTAAGGAATTTAGCAACACCACCACCACACTGTTATTTTCATCAGACTGACCAAAAAAAAAAAAAAAAGCATTATTCTGTGGTGTACTGAGGGAGTGGGGAAATGGGGTTCTCTCACATACCGCTGGTGAGACTGGAACAAGCATCTACGCATTTTTTTTCCAAAATTTTAAAAGCTCTTTGGCTGCCTCAGCAATGCCACTGTAGGAAATGTTTCACACATTAAAAGTAGTATTAATTCATGCCGGACGCGGTGGCTCACGCCTGTAATCCTAGCGCTTCGGGAGGCTGAGGTGGGTGGATTGCCTGAACTCAGGATTTCGAGAACACCTTGGACAACACGGTGAAACCCCGTCTCTACTAAAATAAAATAAAAAAAAAAATAGCCGGGCATGGCGGCAGGCGCCTGTAGTCCCAGCTACTCTGGAGGCTGAGGTAAGAGAAGCGCCTGAACCCTGGAGGTGGAAGTTGTACTGAGCCGAGATCGCGCCAGGGCACTCCAGCCTGGGCATCGGAGACTACGTCACAAAAATAAATAAATAAATAAATAAATAAATAAATAAATAAATAAAGTAGTGTTAATTCTAAATAAATTTCAAAGATGTTTATTGCATCATCATTTATGGAAGCAAAAATCAGGTAAAACCCGCATTTCCACCTAAAGAGGAATGGTGAAGTTGGTTCATTTAAACGGTGAAATGCTGGGAAGCTAGTAAAATGGAATGAAAATGTACGGCTCCAATAGTCAAGTGAAAAAAGGCTCAGTATGCTATGTTAACTGTAATTGCAGGTTCTGAAAATAATTAAAAACCTGTATATGTTTACATATGACTATTAGACGAGCAGAATACATGGAATAATATGTACTACTCTGGCAATGGTGGTTAAGTCTGTGGAACAAGGGGTAAGGCTGAGGAAGGCAAAAGCTCATGATTTTAAAATTTCATGTTATATATTTTGGCATTTAAGTGGTGTGAACATGTTTTATATGTACCTTAGCAAAGCATATGAATGGAATTATATGTAGTTGACTCTGTATCCATGGATTCAGCATACGTGGATTCAACCAAATATGAACTGAAAATATTAGGGAAAAAATTTCTGCAAAGTTCCCAAAAGCAAAACTTGAATTTGTCACCTTCTGAGTATTAGGTTGAATCCATGGGAATGAAGTGTAAGATTTTGAGCATCCTTGGTGTAAGGCTGGTTGCCTTGCTGGGAGCTCGGATGCACCCCCGCCCCCGCCGCCCCTTTTTCCCTTCTACAAGCCCCAAGCAAGCTCAGGCATGCTCCGAGCAAGCTCAGACATGCTCGGGCATGTTCCCCTCTCCCTTGCTTGCACAGCCTGGTCTTCCCTTAAGAAGCCCAGTATGCAAACAAGGTGCTGCAACTATAGC
>CAUYQU010045337.1:0-29128 GCA_963574635.1 Cheracebus regulus | reverse complement strand
TTGATGGATTGCTCTGACTTCCCAGAGCTCCAGACATCATCCAAAAGGAGACTCAGTCCCGTTTACTCGGCACCAAGAGCCGCCGAGCCGAGGCGCCGGCAAAAAAGCCGCGCCAGCCGAAAGGGTCGCGCTGGCGACCTGTGGGTCTCCTCCGCTGGGAATGTCCTGGTCCGTGGGCAGCGAAAATTTATCGGTAAGTGTGGCGTCCACTGGCTCTTTGCGCTTTTACTGGGAGCTGCAATCCTGAGCTGCTAGTGATCGGCCATCTTGGATCTCTCTCCCAAATTTTTTTCTTTTGTAAGATAAAGTTTTCTAGTCTGTTTTTTGAAAGACGAGAGATTTAAGAAAAGTAAATTGTCTTAAAAAGGTACAATGATAAAAATATTTATATTCAAGGATGTTTCATTATGCATATTTTCAGTGAAATATAGAGAAGAGTTTATTTCTTATTAAGTTTATAACTTCAATGTAACTTATGAAGCCAGTAGCATACTAGAAAAAGAATTGTTCTTTCATCAGATAAAGTTCTATGAACTATCATTCAACCAAGTAGTATATAATTTTGAATATTATAGATTAATATTGAACATTTATGACATTATAGGCTTATAGCTTTAAAAATAGTTGCTGCTCAAAATTATAAGTATAAATATTAAAATAAAAGTAAAGAGTGCTTTAAAATAGACTAGTAGATTTTTTTATATTTTTATATCTTTTGTATTTGTAGTATTTCTGAATTCTCAGTAAAATTGTCACCTTAATAAATATTATAGGTTTATTGCTTAGGAACATTTTTGTCTCTCACCTTTTGATTTCTTTTCACAGCACACAGTAGAGCAGGTTGTTAAGGTATTACTGTCATTTTGGGTCAGATGAATAATCTAAATCCAGATAAACCAAAAAATAAAGTAACATAATACATAAATTGCAAATATGTATCTTGAATTCAGTTTGAATTTAAAGTTGGGGAAATTTAAACTAAGTCTACTAATGGTCAGGTTAGACTGAGAGAAAAATCTGAAAAATAAGTGCCAAAAACTAGGATGATGTTGATAATAAAAGTATCTCTGAGAAATTGATATAGGTCAATAAGAGTATCTATATATCTATCTATGCATAATGCTAATGAGGGGGGAACTATTATCGTTTTCATTTAAATAGTGTATTAATCCATTCTTATGCTGCTAAAAAGACCTGTCTGAGAGTGGGAAATTTATAAAGGAAAGAGGTTTAATTAACTCAGAATTCTGCAGAGCTTGGGAGGCCTCAGGAAACTTACAATCATGGCAGAAGGAATCATGTCCTTCTTTACATGGTAGCAAGAAGGGGAAGAATGGAGGACCCAGTAAAAAGGGAAGCCCCTTATAAAACTATCAGATTTTGTGAGAATTAACTCACTATCATGAGAACAGGATAGGGGAGACCCTTCCTATGATTCCATTATCTCCACTTGGTCCCTCCCACAACACATGGGAATTATGGGAACTACAATTCAAGATGAGATTTGGGTGGGAACACAGCCAGACCATATCAGTAAGAAAATTGATGCTTAGAAGATTTAAGTAATTTGCTGAGGAACCAGGGTTCAAGTTAGTACTGGCCTACTATAGTGCCAGAGAACAATTATTAAAGCCAGTGATAAAAGTGGCTTCATTTTAACAACAATTTTCAATGTCAACAGTTTCAATTAAAAAATTTATTTAAATGCATCCTAAAGAATACTAATACTCTTGGCTGGGCACAGTGGCTTATGCCTGTAATCCCTGCACTTTGGGAGGCCAAGGCAGGTAAATAATGAGGTCAGGATTTCGAGATCAGCGTGGTTAATGTGGTGAAACCCATCTCTACTAAAAATACAAAAATTAGCCAGGTACAGTGGTACATGCCTGTAGCCTCAGCTATTCAGGAGGCTGAGTCAGGAGAATTGCTTGAACCTGTTAGGCAGAGGTTGCAGTGAGCCAAGATTGTGTCACTGGACTCTAGCCTGGGCAACAGAGTGAGACTCTGTCAAAAAAAAATCAACGCTAAGTATAATATATCTAATATTAAAATACATACTTCTTTGCATTGTTCATGTTCTTATTTACTTACAATGTCAGAATTTTGATTACTTTCATTAAACCTTTTGGAAATATGGAAAAAGTTCAGAAATACAAACATAGTATGTCATAATCAGTCTCTGAATAAAAATATGTATTTGGAAAATTGTTGTATAATAAAAGTATAATAAAATGCCAAGTAGGTTATCACAAGACAAAGTCACCATAGAGACATTTAGAACTAGTCATGTATCCTGTATAATCTGAGACTAGCTTAAGAAAAAAATAACACTTTCATTTGAGGTAATCTTTGTTATTATCCAAAATTGAAATTTAAAAAAAAATAATGAAGAGATGTTGGATTTTGTTGGAAACATTTTCTTTGTCTATTGAAATGATTATATAATTTTTGCTTTTAATTCTGTTTATATGGTGAATCATATTTATTGATTTGCATATGTTTCATCCCAAGAATAATGCCTACTTATTGTAGTGTTTTTGATGTGCTGCAGGATTTAGTATGCTAATATTTTATATTGGATTTTTGTGTCTATGTTCATCGGGGATATTGGCCTGTAGTTTTATTTTTGTGTGTGTGGTTTGCCAGGCTTTGCTATCAGGCTTATGTTGGCTTCACAGAATGAGCTAGGAAGGAGCTATTCCTGGCATTGAAGGAATAACCCTCAAAATAATAAAAGTCAACTATGACAAACCCACAGCCAACATTATTCTGATGGCAGTGGCAGCCACCACAAAGAAAAGCATGCTGCAGCAGGAAAGGCAGAGCCATGGCTGTGTGCTCCAGGGAGCCAGTGGGAACTGGGAACAGGCAGGAGTCTCCATCCTTCTGACTTGGCAGGGTGGGAGCCCTGCCTTCCTGGGCACAGCTGCAGCCATGTAGACTGCTGTGGACCCTGGCATCCTTGTGCTCTCAAGGGCCCAGAAACCCCCCGTGCCCCCACAGGCTTGGAAGTGCCTATCCCCACTGCCTGGCCTTTCCTGACTCCTGTTACCTGCTCTGGGGCACTGCAAAGATGGGCTGAGCCTGGGTGCTGCCACAACCCAGCCAGATGTGCATGTGCTCAGGGTGGTGTGTTGCTGACATGCCAGCACCATGCTGCCTCCGCTCCCTCCAAGTTTGGGCACTGACTAGCATGGGAGGGAGGCCAAAGGGGAAAGGAGAGTGACTCAGCACAGGCCTACAGGCACCTCTTGGCACAAGTAGTGTGGGTACCGTGATGACATGCCGATGGTGGCATGAGGCAGACAGAGTCCTAGGTGAAAAGGGGTAAGTCTCCAGTAAAGCCCCACCTTCTAGCCAGGGGAGGCCTGAAGCCTAGGAGCTGGGCTGTCAGTGCTGGGAGGAATCCACTGCCCAGAGGAGAACTTATAGTGCTTTTTCTGAGTCTGCCCATGTCCACCCATGAACCAGTTAGCATGCACTTTCTCCTTTCTGAAGCCATAAAAACCTCCGTCTCAGACAGACTCACAGAAACATGGGGACAACCTTCCTGAAGATAGGAGCTATCCACTCCAGGTATCCTCTCTGCTGAGGGCTGCACTCTTGTCAGGATGACCTGCCTGTGGAAAGGAGCTACCCGCTTTGGGTCTACTGAGATTTGTACTGTCACTCAGTAAAGCACCTCTTTGCTTTGCCCACCCTCTACTTGTCCACATACCTCATTCTTCCTGGATGTGGCACAAGAACTCAGGATCCACCAAGTGGTAGGACGGAAAGAGATGTAACACATACAGGACTGAAACATCCCCCCCCTACCGCCATACAGTAAGACAACAAGAGAAAGAGAAAAGTGCACTCCTTCCAGGATCCCAGACCTAGGGACTTCCAGAGGCAGGACTGTGACACTCTCTTTGGAACTCTATGGTTCCTGGTGTCTCCACGCTTCCAGGAACCAATGCTTTCTGCTCATCCAGATGAAGGTGCCCACAGCGAGAGCTTCTGGTGGCGCATCTGATCCAACCGCAGGTTTCCACAGAGTCAAAGCCTGTGCCAGCACCTAGATTTGCCTGCCTCTCCATAGTAGCTGGCATGGCTGGCTGGGCACAGTGGCCAGACCCTACACTCACTCGTTCACACACCCCTTGCCACTCTGTGCATGGCTCACCCTTGGTAGGCATGGAATCTGAACTGGTAGCATGAGTCAAGTGCAGCCTGCCTGGGTGAGTGGGCTGAATGAGTAAGGAAAACTTGAGCAAAATCACCACAAGCCACAGAGGTTTCCAGCTGGAAAAGTGACACCCCAGTTATCTCATAACAATACTGAATAGGAAAAAATGTTCACAAAATTTCTTTTGAGAACTGAAGCAAGATAAGGAGGCCCACTCTTACCACTCCCTTTCAATATAGTACTGGAAGTCCTAGCCAGAGCAATCAGGAAAGAAAAACAACCAACAGGCATCAAAACAAGAAAAGAAGTCAAACTCTCTCTTCACTAAGAATATTATTTTGAACCTAGAAAATCCTAAATACACTGCCAAAAATTTCCTAGAGCTGATAAACGACTTTAGTAAAGTGTCAGGATAGAAAATCAATGGATAAAAATTAGTTGCACTTCTATACACCAACAATATCCAAGCTGACAGTCAAATCAAGAACACATTCACTTGCAATAGCCAAATAAAATACAGAGGAATACAGCTAACCTAGGAGGCAAAAGATCTCTACAAGAACTACCAAACACTGCTGAAAGAAATCACGGATGACACAAATAAATGGGAAAAATATTCCATGCTCATCAATTGGAAGAATAAATATTGTAAAACTTGCCAAACTGCCAAAAGCAATTTACAGATTCAGTAATATTCCTATCAAAATAGCAATGTTATTTTTCACAGAATTAGAGAAAAACTATTTGAAAATTTGTATGGAATCTAAAAAGAGCCTAAATAGCCAAAGCAATCCTAAAGAAAAAAAAAAGTTCGTGGAGTCTCATTACCTGACTTCAAACTGTACTATAAAGCTACAGTAACCAAAACACTATGGTACTGGTACTAAAACCAACACATAGACCAACAAAATGGAATAAAATACTCAGAAATAAAGCCACAAACTAAGAACAATCTCATCTTCTTCAACAAGACTGACAAAAACAAGTACTGGGGATAAAAGTCCCTATTCAATAAGTGTTGCTGGGATAACAAGCTATTCGTATGCATAAGATTAAAACAGGACCTTTACATTTCACCATACACAAAAATTAACTCAAAATCGACCAAAGATTTAAATGTAAGAGCTGAAACTACAGTAATCTCAGAAGAAAACCTAGGAAATACTCTTCTTGACATTGGGCTTAGAAAAACATTTTTGGCTAAATCCCCAAAAGCCATAGTAACACAAATAAAAGCACACAAGTGGGACCTAATTAGGCTAATGGACCTCTGCACAGCAAAAGAAACTATCAATAGAGTAAGTAGACAACCTGCAGAATGGGAGAAGATATTTTCAAATGATGTATTTAACAAGGTCTAATATCCAGAATCTATAGGGAATTTAAACAAATCAACAAACAAAAACCAAATAAATGCATTAAAAATGGACAGAAGTTTTCTGCTCCTGTATTAATTTGCTGAGGATAATGGCTTCCAGGTCCATTCATGTTCTTTGCAGGACATTCCTTTTTATGGCTGCACGGTATTCCATGATGTCTATGTGGCATATATGTACCACATTTTTTTTATCCAGTCTACTATTGATTTGCAGTTGGCTTGATTACATGTCTTTGCTATTGTGAATAGTGCTGCAATGAACATATGTGTGCATGTATATTTGCAATAGAATGATTTATGTTCTTTTGGGTATATTGTTCTTATAAGTGGGTGCTGAGCAATGAGAACATATGGACACAGGGAGGAAAACAACACACATTGGGGCCAATCTGGGGGTGAGATGGGTGAGGGAGAGCATTAGGAAATGCATGCTGTGCTTAATACCTAAGTGATGTGTTGATAGGTGCAACAAACCACCATGGCACAGGCTTACCAGTGTAACAAATCTGCACATCCTGCACATGTACCACAGAATTTAAAATTTTTTTAAAAAAATGAGCAAAGGACATGAATAGACACTTCTTAAGAGAAGACATTGAGTATCCAACAAACATATAAAAAATGCTCATCATCACTTTGATTTCCATCAGTGGAATCCAAATCAAAGCCACAGTGAGATATCAGCTCATACCGGTCAGAATGGCTGTCATTAAATGGTCAAAAAACAACAGATGCTGGTGAGGGTGTGGAGAGAAAGAAATACTTATGAACTCTTGGTAGGAATGCAAATTAGGCCACTGGGGGAAGCTGCCTGAAGATTTATTAAAGAACTTAAAAGAGAGCTACCATTTGACCCAGCAATTTCACTACTGGATGTATACCCAAGGGAAAAGAAATTATTCTACAAAAAGACATACATTATTGTATGTTCATCACTGCACTATTTACAATAGCAAAGACATAAAATCAACCCAGGTGCCTATCAATGGTGAACTGGATAAAGAAAATATGGTATGTGTGTATATGTATGTGTGTGTGTGTGTGTGTGTGTGTGTATATATATATATATCACAATACTATGCAGCCATCATAACAAAATCATGTCCTTTGCAGCAGTATAGATACAGTTGGAGGCTATAATCCTAGGCAAACTAAGAAAGGAACAAAAATCAAATACTGCATATTCTCACTTACAAGTGGGAAGTAAACATTGAGCATACATGAACATAAACATGGGAACAATAGACACTGCAGACTACTAAGGGAAGGATGGAAGTGGGGCCTGGATTGAAAAACTACCTATAGGATTCTCTTCTCATTACCTGGATGATGAGATCTGTACCTAAAACCTCAGCATCATGCAATATTCCCATGTAACAAACCTGCACATATACCCCTTTTATCTAAAACAAAAGTTGAAATTTTAAAAAACTAATGATAGTTATATAATTTCTAATCAGAAAATAATATTACACACCATAAAACTTTTTGTTTCACTTTTACTTGGTGTGAAGTTAAATTCCCAAATCAAGTGTATCTCTTATGTTCCTTGTTTCTTTCAGTGAGACGTAAATTATGTCATATTTAAACTCTCAAGTAAGCTGTACTTAGGCTGGCCTGATTTTTATGGAACTCAAGGAAGAGCTCAAGAACCTGTAATTCCTTTGGTCCAAGAGTATACTCGGCTTAGTTTAGTTTGAAAAGCAAATTATCTTCACAGATATTTAACTATGTTTATCATATGTAAAAAAAAATATTGGTAAGATTGAAGTAGTTTATGTGCATTCTAAGGGAGGAAGAGGGCATCAATTATTTCATAATCGTAATTTGCTTAAGTCCCGGGGGCTTCTGAAATTAACCATGTATTGTTTCAGATTTTCAAAAGCCCTAATATTTATTATTTTTGTATTATTTGATTATATTTTCAACTATTTACCAATAAAATGAATCCACATAATTATGTTTATTTAGGAGAAATGTATAGGCTTAGTCAATGCTCAACCCTTTAATGTGTCATGAAAGATATTACTATTAAAAAGCAATGTGATTATTTAAAATTTGTATTTTACAATCATTGGGTGAAAAAATATATAGCTCTATTTTTTTTTTTACTTTGTATATGACCCTGAATTGTGTTTCATGGAGTCTCCTAAACATTACATTATAAATCTGTGGGAAAAAAACCCTTACCAGATATATAAAACTTAAACATTTAGAAATTCAAACTTTACTTTATATTTAAAGCAAATTGTTAAAATTATTTAGAATTCAGATAAGCTTCTTGGTAGCACCATTTTAATGGAAGATCACTGTGAACGTAATTAATTTCATCTGTTTTTACTTTGTGCATATAGACAACTGACCCAAATATAAAATGTCACAGGATATTTTACCATGTATTTCTCAAGTCTTTAGTGTTTTAAGTTTGAAATTAGATACCTAAACCTGCACTAAGCTGCCAGTTTAGCTTGGTTGACACCAGTTGAGAGTGGACACATGTCACCTGGCCAAAACTCAAAGGGGCATTGTTTACTTGAAATGCAAGACTTCCTCTCCTTAGGATCTTATACTGTTCTTAGTTTACCAATGTCAGTTACCACTACTGATTTTTGAGTAGAATGTGCATTCTGAATGTGGTATATGGGATGTTCTGTACATGTTAGTTAGTTCTCTTTGCTCTAGAATGTAAACTAAATTCTGTGTTTCTATATTGATTTTCTCTCTAGACGATTTGCCCAAGCTAAAAGTGGAATATTGAAGTCCCTTGCTATTATTGTATTTCAATTTACCTCTCCCTTCAGATTTATTCAGACATGCTTTACATATTTAAGTACACTTAGGCTGGTGTGTATATTTACAATTATTATATCCTTTTTCTAAATTGACTCCATTGTTTTTATAAAATAACTTTATCTCTTTTCACAGCTTTTGACTTAAATTTTATTTTATTTAAGTATAGCTATTACCGCTCACTTTTGTTTTTCATTAGCATGGAGTATCTTGTTCCATTCCTTCACTTTTAGTCTATATGCATCCTTACAAGTAAAGTGAATCTCTTGTAAGCAGCACATAGTTTACAGCTATTTTTTTACCCATTCAGCCACTGTTTTTTGATTGGACAATTTATCCCATTTAGATTCAAAGTAATTATTGATAGGTAAGGACTTACAACTGTTATTTTGTTAATTGTTTTCTACTTTTTTTTTCTTACTGTCTTCCTTGTGGCTAGATGATTTTTCTTTAGTGATATGTTTTGGTTCCTTTTTTTTACTTTGTTGTGTATCTATCGTAGGTTTTTGCCTCATGGGTAAAATGAGGCTTACAAAAAAATGACACTTTCACTTTACTCTCACCTTCATGTTGTATTTTTGGTGTCATAATTTGTATCTTTTTACATTGCATATCCCTTAACAAATTATTGTAATTAATATTGTTTGTTTATTTTGAGATGGAATCTCTCTCTGTCACCAGGTGGGAGTGCAATGGCGGGATCTCGGCTCACTGCAACCTCCACCTCCCAGGTTCAAAACATTCTCCTGCCTCAGCCTCCTGAGTAGCTGGGATTATGCCCAGCTAATTTTTGCATTTTAGTAGAGTCAGGGTTTAACAATGTTGGCCAGGATGGTCTTGATCTCTTGACCTCATGATCCCCCTGCCTCAGCCACCCAAAGTGCTGGGATTACAGCAAGAGCCACTGTACCTGGCTGCAATTATTTTTTAATAGTTTTATATTTAACCTTCATTTTAAAGTTATAAGTGATTTATATAACAACATTATAGTGTTAAAGTATTCTGAATTTAATTGTGTACTTACTTTTACCAGTAAGTTTTATACTTTCAGATTTTTTTTTTTTGTTATACATTAGCATATTTTTCTTTCAGCTTGAAGAACTCCTTTCAACATTTCTTGTAAGGCAATGGTAATGATCCCCCTGAGCTTATATCCCTGAGAAAGTCCTTTTTTTTTTTTTTTTTGTCTTTTATTTCTGAAGGATAGATTTGCTGGGTATAATATTATTGTTTGACATATGCTTTGTTTTCTTATTTTTTTTTTTTTCCACCAAATATCACTCTCTCCTATCCTCTAAGGTTTCTTCTGAGAAGGCTGCTGCTAGTCATATTTGAATTCTCTTATATTTATTTGTTTCTTTTTTTCTTGCTGCTTTCAGGATGCTGTCTTTGTCTTTGATTTTTAACAGTTTAATTATAAAATGTCTCAGGATAGTATTATTTGGATTGAATCTGATTAAAAAGAACTAACCTTCCTGTACATGGATACATATATCTTTCCCTAAGTTTGAAAAGTTTTCTGCTATTATTTATTTTAAAATCTTTTACACCTTTATCTTTCTCTCCACTTCTATAACTGCTATTACTCAAACATTTTCTCTTATGATGCTATACTATAAATTCTATAATCTTTCTTCATTTTTTAAATTCTCTGTCTTTTTTCCCTCTGAAGATATATTTTCAAATCCCCTTTTTGAATTGACAGATTTTTCAGCACAGTCTATGTTGCTGTTGTTGATGCATTCTGTTCCATTTTTCATTTTGTTCATTGTATTTTTCAGCTCCAGGATTTCTGTTTGATTTTTTTATAGTTATTATTTCAATCTCACTATTAAAATTTTTATCCTAATAACTTACTCTTTTTCTCATTTTATTGAAGTTTGCTGAGCTTCCTTAAAATAGTCATTGTGAATTATTTGTCAGTGAGTTCATAGATCTCCATTTTTTTCGTGATAGACACTGTTATCTTATTTTGTCCATTTGGTGATGTCATGTTTATCTGATTATTCTTGGTCCTTGTGATCATCTGCAGATGTCTGCACACATAATGAAAAATGAGATATTCCAGTCTTCACAGCCTGGCTTGGTTTGGGAAAGCCCTGGAGCACGTTTGACACTAAGAACTGCCAGGAGTGTGGAGCAGCTCTGCCTGGCCTGATGCTGCAAGAAGCCTGGTACCCATTATAGCAGCCATGTCACTGGGGTGGGCTAGAAACCTGGGGCAGATGCAGCTAATACAGCACTGGCTTGTGTCAGACCCCAGGGCTACTGAGAGCTGCCTACCCCTGAGGGTACTCTGGAGCTCAGGACCACTGAAATCAGCCCACCAGGAATGCAGTCTGAATATTGAGACTATCATACAAGCCTGAAGCCTTGGGCTATGTGGTCCTGACTGGTACTTAGGCAGGTCTAGAGGCTTTGTCCATAAATACTGCCCTGATATATGTGGGCATAGGGATCTTTTCAATACTGGATTTTACTGTGTTGATCCTAGTGTTGCAGTCTAAGGCAAAGTGCTGTGTTCATTTTCCTCTCTTTCCCTCAGGTGGAAGATATTACTCATCACTTCATACTGAATGTGCTTGAGGAAGAGGTAATGCAGGTCATGTAAATCTGTCCTTCCTACTCCTTTCAATGTATATTTTTATTACTATTGTGCTGCAATTCGGTTTTGTGATCTCTCACTTGGTTTTCTGAATACTTGTGAAGATAATTTAGGGTGTGGATACTTGTTCAAATTCATGTTTCTGTGGGAAGATAATCACTGGAGAGTCCCTTTAAAATCACAGTCATGTCTTAATTATCTTGTGTCTGTGCCTTATTTCTACTGTATACCTGGAATAATATCTACTGTAGCAAAGTCCCTGTCCTGCTATGGGAGTCATTTCTCTACTAGTAGCACTGATCTATATGAGAATTATGTAAAAGTACAGGGAAATGTGAACAAATGTATCCGGTTATCATAACTGAATGCAGAGCTTCATTTTTATATCTCTTTTTCAATGTAAACTATTAGTAGCACTAAAATCTAAAACTTAGACTTTGTAAAACTTGAGCTTCTGTCTTCACTTTCTAAGTGGAGATGTCATGCCTGATTGCAAGTTCTGGCATTTCTTTGCCTTCTCCACTTAATCTCTAACACATTAATGATTTTAATAATTTTACAATTTAATTTTACATTTAATTTAAAAATTACAATTTAAAATTACAATTTAATTAAATTATTACAATTTAATTAAATTTTTGCAATTTAATTCAGCATGCCAAACAAATTAATGATTTTATATAACTAAAAGAGTCCTGTTTTCCTCTGACTATGCAGATGTATTCTTGAATCTTTACTTGACACGAATCAGATTAAGTTTAAGACATGGAACATACAACCTTCAATATTGCAGGTTTACTTAAAAATATACTTAAAAACATAATACTTTTTATGTTTTAAATGTAATATATTTATGTGTGTTATAAATAACAAAGATACATATTTTTATACAGTCATTGAATATAAATAGCCAAGATTGTAGAATTGACTTGTATTTTGGCCTTTCCTTCCTGCATACTGTGAGATTTGAACTGTCATTTTATTCTTCTGAAATTCAATATCTTCTGTAATATTGGATAAGTAACCTTGCATAAATTATTTTACAGAAAATATTTTGTTTCCAATAAATTAATGAATAGAAAATACTATGAAAAATATAAATTATTAACCAACATAAAATTTTAAGATGAGCAATGATTCTCTAGTACATTCAGCTTACTGTATTATTAATGAAATTCTATTTTATGTCTATAAGATATAAAATGAGCATAATACTACAGAAGGTAAAATAAACTAGGTGACCATAGGCTCTTAATTTAGGAGTTACGACTTTCCTGGACTAAGTAGTCTAATTTCTCACCTCTCCCACACATATACTCTTTATAAATTACAACTCTTTTCTTCTGAACAGTGATATATAAAGTAATGACAATATTTTGAGCCATGAGTCATGTTTAGAAAAAAAAATACAGTTTAAAAAAATTAAGCAACAACAATATTGATATAACATGCAGTAAAAAATGGATTATGCCTTCCCACCACCCTCAACACCCCAAAAAGTTTTGCAGTCATTGCATATACTGCAGATCAATTCTATTTAACTAGATGAATAGGTATCTAGGTACCTATTATCTTACACATAGGTAATTTACACTTTACTCAGTAGAAATCTGGCAAATCTGCTATGTTTGAGGCTGAGCCTTGCACAGCTGGTGCAACAGAAGATTAAGTTAACCCAACACTAAACTGAATGATCGATGGCCAAGGTTTTCAAATAGCAAAGTGCAGTTTTGTTACATAATTACCAGAATTATATGCAGCACTATATCTATTCCTGAGTATAAGTTGAAGGGTTGTTCTGTTTGAGTTATGAAAGAAATTATAAACTAATTTATGGAAACAACATCTGTTGTGAATGGGCAAAAAGCTCTAGTAAGAAAGAAATTATTTTCCTTCTGTTTTGTAACTATTTATAAAATCAGAAGAAAATGAAAGATTCTTTTCTTGTAGTACTTTACAAATATATTTATGCCTGCACTTCTATATTATGTAAAAACACAATGGAACATTTTCTTATACCCCCAAATGAAGGAATAAAGTGAAATATTCACTTTTCTATAAATGTTTTTTTCTTTTGGCTTGATATACAATAAAGCATTAATTTTATTATCACATTTTGCATATGATGCAGTACATTTTTATCTTTTCTAAAACATTCCAGCTCTTAGAACATAAGAAAAATGTTACAGATACTTGATCATTTCTTCACATGAAGGATAATGAATAAATCATTGCCCTAAAAAAACATATGCTATTTCTAAATCAATTCCTTTGAAATCACATTTCTTTCTAAACCACTCCTGCAAATTCTAACAATCCTGCAAGCCTCATTCTAAATAAGATTTCCTCCTGAGATTAGGTGAATTGAGATTGGTATAAAACATAAGAGACAGGAAATGGAGGTCTTGGCCAAATTAAGGAATGTATGTTTTATCTAAAAGCTGTCATATTGTCTTATACATTGTTCAGGCAAGATAACAGATGTCTATGGGTCTCTTGACTGTCCGTTGGTAATATTTAATTGGTAGAAAATTTTCGCAGATGTCTCTGAAATTATTCTTAATTTAGTGATACCTTACTCTGTATCACAATTAAAAACAAGTCTACAGGTGTGGGAATTTGGTTTTCCATCTATATTCTAGGTATAAACTATAATCCCAATTAAAATATAGTGATACTGAACATGTTACACATCATCTTGGCTAGGCTGTGGCAACTCAAATATTTTATCAAATGCTATTCTAGATGTCACTGTAATATCTTTTAAAGAAGACCATTTAAATCAGAAAACTTTTAGTTAAGCAGGTTACATTCCATAATGTTTGAAGCACTGTCTAATCAATTGAAGATTTTATGAGAAAAAAAGTCAGTTTAAGATGAAAAGTGAATTCTACCTTCTGATTGCTTTTGATTTCAAACTGCAAGATCAACACTTCTCTGGATCTGCAGCCTGCCATAGGCTCTGCAAATTTAGAACTTGCCAATCAATGAATCCAATTGCTTAAAATCAATCTCTTTTTCTATCTCTTTGTCGTGTCTCTCTGTCTCTGTCTCTCTGTTTGTCTGTGTGTGTATATGTGTGTGTGTGTGTGTGTCCACATCCTATTAGCTCTAATTCTCTAACATATTGAACAAATATTTAATTTCTAGTATTTATAAGATTCTGAACTTAGATGAAATTATATGCAGAGTACAAAAACAAAAAGTATGTATTTTTTTCCTATTTTTAGATTATGATTAATGGCTCAATATTTTTGGACATTAAGATAATCTACCAATTTTGTTCTATCCTTCACATTTTTACTTGTGAAATGTGTGTGCATTTTATACATACAATTCCATGTGTATGTTTGTATATCCAATGACATAGTCAATATACTGAACAGCTTGATTAACACAAGAATCCTTTTTATTGGCCTTTGACTATCACCTTCTCCTCCTTTCCCCCAACCCCTTGCAACTACTAATATGCTCCTCATTTATAAAAATATACTATAAAATATTATGTAAATGTAAGCATAGAGTATGTAACACTTTAGGATTAGCATTATTCACTCAGAATAATTATTTGGAGATTGATTTAGATTGTTGTTGCATGTATTAATTGTTTGAACGCTTCTATTGATAAGTGGTTTTCTATAGTATGTAGTACCACAGTTTATCTGTGTACCATACCATAGTGGAATCATTGATCTGTGGAAGGACACTTAGATTGTTTCCAGTGTTTGACTGTCTCGATTAAAGCTATTATGAATATTCATGTACAGGTTTCACTTATCTGTGATAAATGCCCAAGAGTATAATGGTAGGGTTACATGATAACTACATGTTTAGTTTTACAAAATATCACAAAATTATTCCCCAGAGTGGCTATGTAAATTTTAATTGCCACCATCAATATATAATCAATTTCTCTACACCTTTCTCATCATTTTGTGGCATCACTATTTTATGTTTTTGCCATTCTCATACATATTTAGTGATATTTTATTGTACTTTCAATTTGCATTTTGCTGAAGGCTACTGATGTTGAAAATCTTTTTATTTTCTTATTTGCCATCCATCTTCTTTATTGAAATGTTTCTTCATATCTTGTGCTCTATTTTTTAACTTTTCAGTTTCAAGAGTGCTTCACATGTTTCAGATACTAGTCCTTTTAAAATATACAGTTTGAAAATTTAAAGTCTGCATTTTTCATTGTCTTTACATGGTCCTTTATGGAGAAAATGTTTTAAATTGTGTCTATTTATCTAGGCTTTTATGGATTGTGATTTTGTTGTGCAGTCTAAGAACTTCCCTGGGTGTGGCTCACACCTCTCAGCACTTTGGGAGGCTGAGGCAGGTGGATCATTTGCGGTTAGGAGTTTGAGACTAGCCTGGCCAACATAGTGAAACCCCATCTCTACTGAAAATGCAAAAATTAACTGGGTGTAGGGGAGCACGCTGGAGTAATCCCAGCTATTCGAGAGGCTGAGGTACGATAATCACTTGAGCCTGGTAGGTGGATGATGTGGTGTGCCGAGATCACACTGCTGCCCCCCATTCTGGGCAACAGAGTGAGACCCTTTCTCATAAAACAAACAAACAAACAAAGGAACTTACTGTCTTGGCCTAGACAGACAACATCCTCCTAGGTTTAAAAATAAATTATATGTATATGTGTGCATATATGTAAATGTTATATATATAAATTAATTAAATATTGATAATGGCAATGAAAAAATAGAGTCACTTTGGGGAATGATCTTGTGATATTTTGTAAAACTAAACGTGTATATATGTGTGTGTGTGTGTGTGTGTGTGTGTGTGTGCGCGCATACATATATATATACCTACGTATTTCCCAAAGTGCTGGGATTACAGGCATGAGCCACTGTGACTAGCCAAGGTCTTTGATTTCTTTTATGCCTTATAAAATTTTTGAAATGCAGATCCTGTATATGTTTTATTTTGTTAAATTTATTCCCAAGTAATTTATTTTTATATATTTGTTTGTGAATAGCATTGCATGTTTTTTCAGTGTCCATATAATCATTGTATGTGGAAATGGAATTTATATTTTTTGTTGAATTTGTGTTCTATGATTAAGATCAACTTATTTGTTCTAAGAAAACTATTTCTTTAAAAATTCTTGGTATTTTTCTATATAAATAATCATGTCATCCAAAAACACTATAATTTTCTTTCTTTCTGTTATGTATGCCTTTTATTTCCTTTACTTGCCTATTGCAGTACTAGATTTCCAGCACAATGTAGAATAAAAATAGTGAAGTAGACATACCATGAATATCTGTCCTTAATCTTAGGGAGAAAATATTCTATCTTTCACCATTAAGAAAATATTAACTATAGACTTTTTATAGCTGTTTATTTTTAAGTGAAGAAGTTTAAATTTTTTCCCTAGGTTTCTGATTTTTTTTTTTAATAATGAATGATTGCTAAATTTTGTTAAATGTATTTTTGTGTTAACTTATATACAGTAATTATTTTTCCTCCTTAGCTTGCTTACCTAATAAATAAATAAATATACAATTTATTCATTTACATGATAAATAAAGCTATTGAAGTTTGGATATTCTGCTAACCTGACACACGTGGAATAAATACCATTTGGTCATGGTTCATAGTTTTTTTATATTGTGGCATATTTATTATAAATAGTTAATATTTCATTTAGAATTTTGCATCTGAGTTCATGATAGTTTTAATGTGCCTGTTTCCTTTTTTGTACACTCTTTGTAAGATTTTGACATCTAGAATATACCAGCTGCATCATATGAGGTGGGAACTGCTTCCTCATCTCTCATTTCAGGGAAATAACTGTAGACAATTTGTATAATTTTCTTTATGAGTTTAGTAGAATTCTTGAATGACGCCATCTGAATCTGAATATTTTTCATGGAAGCTTTCTAATATAAATTTAATTTCTCGGCAGGGTGCAAGGTGGCTCACACCTGTAATCCCAGCACTTTGGGAGGCTGAGGTGGGCGGATCACGAGGTCAAGAGATTGAGACCATCCTGGCCAACGTGGTGAAACCCCGTGTCTCTACTAATACAAAAAATTAGCTGGGTGTGGTGACACACTCCTGTAGTCCCAGCTACTGGAGAGGCTGAGGCAGGAGAATTGCTTGAACCCGGGAGGTGGAGGTTGCAGTGAGCTGAGGTCACGCCACTGCACTCCAGCCTGGCACCTGGCGATGGAGTGAGATTCTGTCTCAAAAAAAAAAAATTAATTTCTCTTAATGGTTATTGTACTATTCACATTATCTATTTAAAATATGTTGAGGCTCAGTTATTTATGGCTGATGTGGTTTGGATTTTTGTTCCCACACCAATCTCATTTCAAATTTTAAACCCCAAAGCTGGTGACAGGGCCCAGTGAGAGGTGATGATCAAAGAGACAGATGTCTCCTGTGCTGTTCTCATGACACTGAGTTCCCGTGAGATGTGATTGTTTAGAAGCATGTGTCGCCTCTCTGTTTGCGCTCTTCTTCCTGCTCCAGCCATGTAGGTGGTGCCTCCTTCCTCTTCACCTTCCGCCATGATTGTAAATTTCCTGAGTCCTCCCCAGACTTGCTTCCTGTACAGACTGAGCGACCGATAGTCAACTAAACCTCTTTTCTTTGTTAATGGCCCAGTCTCAGGTAGTTCTTTACAGCAATGTGAGAATGGACTGATACAGAAAATTGGTATCTAGGAATGGAGCATTGTACAAAGATACCTGAGATTTGGAAGCAGCTTTGGAACTGGGTAATGAGCAGAGGTGAGGACAGTCGGAAGGGCTAAGAAACAGACAGGAAGATGAGGGAAAGTTTAGAACTTTCTACAAGCTTGTAAGATTGTTGTGACCAAAACGCTGATAGTGATACGGACAATAAAGATGAGGCTAAGGGGGTTTCAGAGGGAGATGAGGAACTTATTGGGAAATGGAATAAAGGTGTCTCTTGCTATGTTTTAGCCGAGACTGGTGACATTGTGCCCCTACCCTAGAGATCTGTGGAACTTTGAACTTGAGAGAGATGATTTAAGGTACCTGGTAGAAGAGATTTCTAAACAGCAAAGCATTCAAGAGGCATATTTTGAAAGTGCTCGGTTTTAAGTGTTCACAAAGAGATGGTTTGAAATTTTAACTTATGTTTAAGAAGGAAACACAGCACAAAGTGTTGGAATATTTACAGTCCAGTCATGAGATAAGAAAGAAAAACCCATTTTCTGGGGAGGAATTTAAACCAGCTACAGATATTTGCAAATGTAAAGAGGAGCCTGAATGTTAACAGCTAAGATAATGGAGAAAATGCCTCTGAAGACATTTTAGAGATCTTCACCGCGGCCCCTCCTGTCACAGGCCCTGAGACCTAGCAGGGAAGAATGGTTTTGGGGGCCAGGCCGGCCCAGGACCCTGCTGGCCTGCTCAACCTGAGGATACTACTCCCTGCATTCCGACGACTCCAGCTCCAGCTATGGCTAAAAGCATCCTAGATATGCCTCATTCCAATACTCCAAAGGGTTCAAGCTGTAATCCTTGGGCGGTTTCATGTGGTCTTAAGGCTGTGGGTGCACAGAGGGTAAGAGCTGAGGCTTGGGAACCGCTGCCTAGATTTCAGAGGATGTATGGAAAAGTGAGGATGTCCAGCCAGAAGTCTGCTGCAGGGGGGTCTTCACTGTGTACCTCTACTAGGGTAGTAGAGAAGGGAAATGTGGGGTTGAAACCCCCACACAGAGTCCACACTGGAGCACTGCCTAGGGGAGCTGTGAGAAGACAGCCCTTATCCTCCAGACCCTAGAATGCAGGATCCAGTAACAGCTTGTACTGTGTGCCTAGAAAAAACTCTGCACTCAAACCCAGTCCGTAGCAGCAGCTGAGGAGCCTGTACCCTGCATAGCCACAGAGGCAGAGATGCCAAAGGCTTTGGGAAAACAGCCCTTGCATCAGTGCAGCCTGGATGTGAAACATTAAGACAAAGGAGATGATTTTGGAGCTTGGAGATTTAATGACTGCCCTGCTGGGTTTTGGACTCGCATGGGGCCTGTAAGTGCTTTGTTTTAGCAAAATTCTCACTTTTGTAACAGGTGTATTTACCCAATGCCTGTACCTGCATTGTGTCCTAGAAGTAACTAACTTGTTTTTGGTTTTATAGGTTCATAGGCAGAAGGGACTTGCTTTGTATCAGATAAGAGTTTGGGCTGTGGACTTTTTAGTTAAGACTTGAGGGACTGTTGAGAAAGGATAATTGTATTTTGCTCTGTGAAAAGGAGGTGAGATGTGGGAGGGGCCAGGGCAGAATGATATGGTTTGGATTTGTGACCCTGTTCAAATATTCTATCAAATTGTAACCTCCAATGTTGGAAGAGAGGCCGGGTGGGAGGTGATTGGATCATGGGGTTGAATTTCCCTCCTTGTTGTTCTCATGAATGTGAATTAGTAATAATGAGATTTGGTTGTTTAAATTTGTGTGGCACTCCCGGTTCACTCTCTTCTGCCTGTTCCAGTCATGTAGAACATGCTTTCTTCCACTTTGCCTTCTGTTATGATTGTAAGTTTCCTGAGGTCTGCAAGCCATGCTTCTGTACAGCCTGAGGAGCTGTCAGTCAATTAAACCTTTTTCTTTCTAAATTACCCAGTCTCAGGTAGTTCATTATAACAATGTTGGAATGGACTAACACAGTGGCTTTCAAGAAATTGATCCATTTCTTCTAAGATGATGAATTATAAACCATTGTTTATAGTATTCTATTACTTTCATTGACTTCAGAATCTGTCACAGTATTTCCTATTTTATTTTCTCCATATGAGTGATTTGTATCTTCTCTCTTTTTCTTTTTGACAGTGTTTCTAGAAATTTATCAATTTCATTTATTTTAAATAACTAGTTTTATTTTTAGTGACTTTGTCCTTTGTTTTTCTATTTTAATTATATTGATATCTGTGTATTTGCTACTCCTTTTTACGTTTTTGATTTTTTTTTCTCTAGTTTATTGAGATCGCAACTTAACCTATCGATTTGAGGCCATTTCATGTTTCTAATGTAAGCATTTATTGCTATAAGTTTTCTTTTCAGCACTGTGTTTGCTGCATCCTGCATATTATGATGTGATGAATATCATAAGGTACATAAATGCATGTATTCATATTTCTATCATTGGTATCTTTTCCCTGATGATCTAAGTTTTCTTTTTATCGTGTCATTTTTGTTTGAAGAAATACCTTTAGTCAGTTTCTGTGGTAAGTCTGTTAGTGATAAATTCTTTCATATTTCCTTCATCTAAGAGTGTCTTTATTTTAACTTCATCCCTAAAATATTACTTTACTAGATAAGAATTCTGGCTTGAAAGATTTCCTTTCCTTCTGGCTTCCTTGGATTCAAATTAAAAATCGTTTGTTATAGAATTGGTGTCCCCTATAGTTAATAATTCATTTCTCTCTGCCTACTTTCAACATGTTTTATGTCTTCTGTTTTCAGAAGTTTGAATTGTGATACGTCTTGGCATAGAATACTTTGAATTGGTCCTGTTTGACATTTGCTTAGTTTCTTAAAAATCTCTTCTGTATTTTACCAAATTTTGAAGTTATTGGTCATTTTCTTCAAACACTCTTTCAGCCCAATTATTTTTCACTTCCCTCTCTGAAATTATTGTGATGAAATATAGGATCTCTTGTTATGTCTTCACAAGTGCTTGTGTCTCTTCATTCTGGATATCTGTTTTCTCTGTTTTTAGATTAAGTAAAATCTATTGATTTGTCCTCAACTTCACTAATTTCATTTTCTGTCATCCTGTCTCTACTATTGAGCCCACGAAGCATGGTTTTTATTTCTTAATTTATGTTATTATATTTTTGAGGCTCTATGATTTACTTTTTTTTTTATCATAACTTCTATTTCTTTGTAAAGGTATTACATGGTTGGTGGTGAGGTAAGTCGTCTCTGGTGTTTTCTATGGGACTCCAGTTTCATCCTAGACAAAAATGAATCTACTTGGGATGTCTTCCATAGTTGAAGAAAGGAAATAAGTTTATGTCATCTCAACCAGACTAAATGTTTCCCCAGACTTTTTTAATTAAAAATTTTATATTTAATTCTGAGAATACCATACTAGTATATACTTTGGATTTTACATTGTTTACCTTCCAGAAATTGAAAATAAATAAGCTGGGACAGATTTGTGAAATCATTACAGAAAAAAATTAGACAGAACTAGTTTGGATCAGAAGACGTCAGGCTTGTATTGCCATCTTCTGCTGGGTGCTGAAACAAAAACAAAATCAAAGCAAACCAAACAACAATAAAATAAGCCCTTGCTTTCATGTTACTTCTCAAGTTCTGCAGTCTCACTTCAAGTTGCATCCTTCTTTCTACCATCTAGAGTTCTCCTTTGGTTTTCTTTTGCATTATTTCTAAGGTTTACACTTGTTGGGTAAGAAAAAGAAATAAGTCTATGCCATCTCATCCAGACTAAACGTTTTCAAAAATTTTTTAAATGTATAAATTTATATTTAGTTCTGAGAGTACGATACAAAAACATACTTTTGATTTTAGATTCTTTACCTTACAGAAATTAAAATGGAACATAAGTAAGCTGGGACAGATTTGTCAAAACATTACAGAAAAAAATTAGACAAAATTGTTGGAGGAAAAAACACCACCACCTAATTCTATAGAGATATCTCATGGACATGAATAGATGACTACATTTAATGTAGATGAAAATTGTCCCTAAATTCATCTACAAATCAAGGATAATTTTTAATAAAATTCCTACACAATTTCTACAGGGTTTTTTTTTTTTTAATAAAATGCATGCTGACTTTAAAATTCAGAAAGAAGTATAAGAGTTAATGATAGTTGGGGAGTATAGGGAATAGAAGAGAAGAAAGAAAAGAAAGTAGATGATAAGAAAAAGAATGAAAATAAGAAAAAGAAAAATAGAAATTAAGAAGGACATATGGCAGAGGACTTAAGTAAAGGAAATAAAGACATACAAATTTTTAAATTTGGTATTGGCACAAGGTACATCATTAGACTGTACAAAACTAAGAATTTAAAAGTGCTATGTTTGTTATATTCTGAGATGTTATCACAGCATTTGAGAAAATAATAGACTATTAAATTAATGGTGCTGGGAAAATTAAATATTTATTAAATTTATTTAATTGTTATGTATTAAACAATACTTATTTTATGGAAAAGATGAATAATAAGACAGACATATATAACCAATGAAGGTTTCTTTTCGGTATATGTATATGAAAGTCTTATAAATTCATTTTAATAAGATCAGAGACACTAAAGGCCACTGGACCAAAGACGTAAATAAGCACATCTCACAAGATAGTTTCCAAACAGACAATTAGTATGTATATAAATATGTACTCAACAGGAAGATACAAGCAAAAAAACAATGGTTTATACTTTACATTCTAACTGGAATTTTAATTTTTTGTGTGTGATTTAAATAATGTATATAAATTCACAAGGACAATATTCATGCCTTTGTACTGGCATATAATTCTACTTACATTTAAACCCAAAGATTTTATATATACTAGGTGTCTAGTATTTATCAAATGTCTGAATTAATATGATTCATAGTGTTCAATACACATCTATATTTTTGAACAAATATTTCAATGCTGATTAACTCTACTATTATATGTAAATGACAAAATAATTTTCAACAATCCCTTTATAACATTGTATCAAGAAAAAAAACAAAGGAAATCTTCAAATAGTGTACATGTATAATATATCTCTACTCATTTATATTTAAAAACTAACTTCCATAGGGCAAATATTTGAAAGTATTTACTATGGTTTTGTATTCCTCCATTAAACTACATTTATTTGCATATCATAGATGACTTCTAGATTAGTTATTATTTAAAATATAATTTATATATTCAGGTACCATGGAGAAAAGCTACTTAAAATACACACACACACACACACACACACACACGTAGAGTTAGTGATTTGAAATGATCAAATTGAAATCAATTTCCTTAGTTATCTTTTGGTAACAACTGTATAAATAGAACAATTTCATTAAATAATAGTTGACTTATAGAAGTTAAACAAAATTTCTGGATTTAAGTGAGGTGTTGGGCTTTTTGGTTTCTAAGCTATTTTATAAACCACCTAATTCAAAATCCTATAATAATAATTGTTGGAATAAAAGGATTAAAACATTTCATGTAAGACCTGCTTACCTGGAGCAGAAGCCACTGAAGCTACAACTAATAGGAACACTTAAATGATAGCTGATGAACTGCTGGAGGGAAAGGATGGAGCAGCTTAAGAGTGAGGAATTCCTGAGATCACAGTCTTGGGGGATCCCCCATGCTTTCGTGGGCTATCTCTCCTGAAACCATATCATGTTATAATGTTGGAGATCAAAGAAAGACCCCCTATAGGCTATGGCAGGCGGAGGGAGAAAGTAACTGATGTAAAATACACATAGAGTCTTCTACATAAGAAGCCCTAATTTTCAGGTTAAAGGACCTTGACAGAGGACAATTGTGACACAACTGAGGAAGGACATTCTTCCTCATTCCAGCCACTTCCAAACATTCTGTCTCATCTGGTGGAGTAGGCAGAATCAACAAGTGGGGCGCTGCAAGGATATAGATTGGAAATGCTTTAGTCAGAAAAAGAAGCAGGCAGGGGAGAAATCTACGTAAATGAAGATACATTTGTGAATGTCACAGCTGTGGCACACATACCCATGTAAGACCGAGATTTAAGAGACTTCATCGGCAGATTATAGAATGCTCCTATACTGCAATTTATTACCACACAATGTGACTAGTTATACTATAGATAATAACAAATGGATTGCACCTGAAAGAACTGCAAGACAAAAATTCTCTCAGTTTATTACTTAGTATTTTATTATTTATGTGTTTTATATATTCTTAATTCTCCGTGGTTTTCTTATGTTAAATATGTTAGAACACAGATGGTTACTTACAGCAAGATAACACATAAAAAGCTCAAGAAAATTAATGCTGGTACAGAATGAAGGAGCAATCTAATGTCAGGGTTGAATCTTTTCAAAGGTTCTAATAATCTCCAGGCAAAGAATCTGCATGTTCAGTTTATTATCGCAACCACCACCATCATTATAAGTAGTACCCTTTTCACACACTGAGTGTCTGCCATTATATATACTATATATTATGTGTCACAGGTTGTCTGTTCTTTATTTCTAAACACATCATATTATCCCAATTGTGAGCAAGTTTTAAGTAATTAATCTCTCAGCTCCAAATCTTCACCCTCCTGTGCTGCCGAATAGAGTTTTGCGGTTAAGCTCTGGATAAACTACTACAGCGTCAAATGGCTGGATATCTTTTTTACTAATGTTAGTCTGTGTTCCCTGCTCTTTGTAATAATCGGTGTATTAGCGTATGAAGAAAATAACATCAGTTTTAGAGTGTTTCATATTTGTTTGCTGCCAACCTTTATTTGTTTTGCCAGAGGCTTCCTGTTTGTATCTGAAAATAGGGGTTCTCAAAGAAGACTAGAAAGCTACAGAAAAAAACCTTTCTGTTTCCATTCTGCTTTGTATCCATTTTCTGAAGGCTTTCTGACTTCATTCATCGGCGGATGACTCTACCAATGCTTCTTCATACTTCATAGCATTTCCTTTCTGTGGCAGGGGATGAATTCAATGTGCAGGTTTTACAATTCTCACAGACACTTATATCCAAGATACTAGCACTAGCGAGTTTTTGCTTCTTTTTCTAAGGTCTATGTCCCAAGCCACTGAGGCCCCTCTGAGAGGAGGTACCTCATGGGAAAAGTAATACCTACCCCTCAAAGGACAGAGTTTGAGCTCCATAAGTTACCACTTGTGGTTCCCAAATTTTCATCATTCCACCCTCTTCCCAACTTTCTTCAAATCTAGGAGGGTACCTACTCCCTGCATTTGTCACTTCTATAATACCTTAAAGTTCTCTTATCTTTGAAGTAATCTAGTGCATAAATTTATCTAATTAACACGTTTTAAAATACTAATTTCTGTCTTTTAGAATAATTGATTTGGCTTTTTTTTTCTTTATTGAATGCTAAATGATACACCCATTATCCCAAAACTTGTTCTCACAACTAGAGACTAGAGTGGAAAATTAAACTTAGATCTGATTCACTCTAATTCAGATGTTATTTCAACCAAACGTTACTATGCTGATTATTGCAAAGACAGAGGACCTGGATTAATGATATTTGGAAGAAAAAGCAACCAGCCATTTGGCATTATGGTCAAAATGTCATCTATAGACACCAGAATCTTAACTACCAAACTGGTTCAACAGAAAATAAGAAAAGTGAAAAACGTAAGAAGTAGATTAACAAAATAGGCTCGTGTTAGAATCCCAGTTATAAAAATTGTCATGTTGTGAATCAGTTAATATCCAGTTATTGTTTTTGAAGCTTTGGTGTACAAATGAAAATGAAATCCTGTGCCCTAAAATGTGGAATTAGAGTGAATTAAACATGTGCCATTTAAATCAATATAATTGTGAAAACCTAGAATTGGAACTGTGAGTGCAAGCTGAAAAAGAGGCAGAATCTCAAAACTAGATGGTTTTTTATTAATAGATGTATTTTTTAGGGAGATGGGAAACCCTGAAAATCTAAAAAGTTAGTTAAAAATAGCTCATATAAACCAAACCTCTTGTATTCTTAATTTATTGTATCTTTGAGTCAATTCTTATCTGTAGAAAATATAGCCCTTTTCTAGAGGAAAGTAATTAAATAACTAACATCCTTTCTTATAATGCACACAGGCAGCGTATTTGGTCAGAAAAGTTAATTTAATCAATGTTATTCCAGTAATCCATATATGCAAGAGAACAAGCCAGCAGCCAATATGAGACTCATCCTTTCACACTGAGAAGAGTTGGACAATGAATTAAAAGAATGGAGAGGTGTTTTGAGGGCCTGTGACCAGTCACAGAGTTATTATTTTATCATGGAGGTCAATCTCCTAATGGGTACTTGCTAAATACAGTTGGTTTTTCTCGTTTCTTTTCAGATTCGGCTTTTCTGATGGCAGCTTTTATTCATGGCATACGTTAGAAGCTGCTTATTTAACTGCTCTTAGTGGTCTTTTCTCTGACGTTAGGAGTTGAGTCTATCTTATTTTTGAATCAGCTACTGCTTAGCATAATAATTTGCACCTAGATTTCATTCATATTAGTTGAAACGTTGCTTTTCCTTTTTTGCAGTATTATTGAGCAAAAAGAAAGCTGCAAGTTAACATAATTTACTAAACCATTTAACACTGAATAATAAAATGTATATTCTAAAGAAAATATTATGTTATATAGTATCTGGCCTCCAGTCCATCCTCAGATCGTTTTGGCTGAATGACAAGGCAAATTCCTGTCCAAGTATACAGTCATTTAACATGCTACATTAGTGTATATACCAAAATAAAATTCATATTTGAGCATATCTTTTCAATTATAACTCTTTATATTTACATATGAAAGTATCCTTATGCTTCAAATTAATTATATAAATTCACAATAATCATGGTTTATAATTTGACTTAAAATTTTAGATTATTTATATTTTAGTAATTTTATGGCTATTATTCAAAAAAGAAAACATAACAAGTGTTCGTGAGGATGGGAAGAAAAGGAAGGCACAGTATGGTGTTGGTGAAAATGTAAATAATTGTAGCAATTATAAAAAATAGTATAGAGGTTAAAAAAAAAACAGAACTACATATGATTCAGAAATCTCATTACTGGGTATATATTGAAAGGCAATAAAATCAGTATGTTGAAGAAATACCTGCAGCCCTATATTTATTGTTACACTGTTCACAATATTCAAGACATGTAATTAACCTGTGTTAATACAATAAACGAATACAGGAAATGTATATAAACAGTAAAGTACTATTCAACCATTGAAGAATGGAATTTTGACATTTGCAACAGCAAAGATGAAACTGGAGGACATATAGTCAAGTGGAAGAAGTCAGACATGGAATGACAAATACCACATGTTCTCATTCATATGCAAAATCTAAAAAAAATTCCTCTCATAGATGTAATAAATAGAGCTGTAATTACCAGAGACCAGGAAGGGCCAGGTAGGGGAGATAGAGGATAGTTAACTGTTACAACATTACCATTTAAAACAAAAGAACAAGTGTTCATGCTTAATGCATAATAGGGAGATAATAGTAAAAAAAAAAGTAAGATATTTTATGTCTTGACCAAGAGTGGATTTTATATATTTCTACAACAAAGAAATGATCAACGTTTGAAGTGATAGATGTGCTACTTTTAACATTTAATCATTAGAAGATTATATATATATATATATGGATCAAAATATCAAATTGTAACCTGTAAATATGTGTAATTATAATGTCAATTAAAAATAAAGAAAATATATGTGCTCTGTTCATTTATTTTCACACTATATTTCTATAAAAATGAGATCAGCTATACATTTTATTTTTGCAATTTTATTCTTTAGCTTAAAATACAACTATTTTCCCAATTAATAACCATAGACCTAAATCATTTTTGGAACATTAAACATCTTTTAATTATGTTTTTCTCTTTGATATATAACCTACTTTGATAAATATCCTAGAAACTGCAACTTATTGTTAGTACTACATTTCTTTGATAAATTCATAGAAGGAAGATTTCTAGGCCAAAGTGTTTTAAAATTAATAGATACTACCAAACTTCATAAACATTATTAATTTACATTTATTTCTATATGCCTATTAATATAACTGTATGTATATGTTGTTGTATAAACCAGATGCTCCTGTCTTTTCAGATTTTGGGAATAGTGGTTTGCTGTATCACCCTGGTGCTTGAATGGGTCCAAAAACAGTCAGCTTTTTCTTGTAAGAACAGGAAAGTGTAAGCTCTTCTTTAGGTATTCAGACTGAAACTAGAAATCAGCATATTTATTTATAAGGTGAAAATAAAAATATTTAATGTCAGGAAGGTAGCAGTAATAAGGCAGTAAACCATAGAAGCAAAAAGGAATTTTATTTAATTGATCACTTATAGTGTGACAGATTTCACCAATGATTCATCTGCTTTATGTTTCATTCTGTTTACCAGCAAAATTTAAAATGCAAAGTAGTTAATATCCAGAGTCCTGTGTTCCTTAAAGCATTATTTTTATGTCCTTAGGAATCTGAAGGAGATTAAATGGAGAGTATTATATATAGTCATGCATAAATATATATATTTTCTGAATTGTGCTTAGTACTCAGTACCAGAGGGTTTTATTATTAATCTTGATTTACAATATTTATTTCCCACTTGATCTGTTGAATCAGGAAATTTAATTAAAACATTCAGAAGTGTGTTTAACATAATACATTGTCAGTTCATAAGTTCACTCCTTTACCTTGACATTTATCTTTTTGTGTATATTTCACAATATCTTTATCAGATTTAAAAATCTGATATTTAATGCAAGCTCAATGAAAGCCAACATATTTCAGAGAATTCTATAAATATGGTGGTTACAGTCACACCTATTATCTGTTGGCTTTTACTAGCATATTAAAACTAATTACTGAAGTCTTCTTTTCTTAAATATCTAAACATTAAGCATTTAGCTCCATTATTTTATCTTTCATTCAATAAGCATATAATGAATTTCTTTTCAAGGACAAGGCTTAGTGAAAATGAAAATTAAATTGTATAAATATATTAAAAATTAAAATTAAACCCAATGAAAATTTGTTTTTTTAAAAATATAGTGTCTTATGTAAAATGAATAACTATATTTGATATAGAAACAATTTTCAAAATTACTTTGGATTTGCTATGATGTAATAGATATTGGGTGTGAGGTTTGTTTCCGAGGATAAAATGAAGAAACTGAGGCCAGCACCAAAATAATCCAATGCAAGGGAATTTATTCAGGCTCCCGGGTGAGGTTCTGCGGTCCGCACAGGAGGGGCCGGAGAAGTCGCAGAGACTCCTCTCAGACAGGGGGTTTTATAGGGAGTGAGTCTATTTTTAGACAGGGAGTTTTTATAGTGAGTTTATTTTTAGACAGTGAGTCTATTTTTAGACAAGGGGTTTTTATAGGGAGTGAAACAGCTCAATTGGTTGTGGGAGAGCAAGACTGCTATTGGGTAAGTTACAAGCCTTGACCTAGGACTTGGCTTGCTAAAACTCGGCTGCTA